>CM053756.1:57312398-57351096 GCA_028658305.1 Pachyuromys duprasi | reverse complement strand
TGACATCAACACTCAACTTGGGGCCCAGACTGAAGACAAGAGCAGAGGGAGAAAGCCAGAGCAGAGCCAGCACAGCACTCTGCTTCCTGATGTGTGGAGATGGAGTCTTCCCAGCCATGGCTCCAGCTGCCATGAACTCCCCCATGCCTTTCCTGCCAGCATGGGTTGTATCTTCTTAAAAACCAAAATAAATCTTCTTGCCTTAAGTTGCTTCTCTCAGGTGTTTGTTTTGTTATATTATTGAGAAAAGTAATACAAATTCTACTCCCACAAATCTTTCTGTCTTAACCTGAGTTAACACTTGCTGGTATTGCAAATGTAGGGGACTACAGTCTGCTTTACTAAGGACTCATGTTCCCTCTCTGAGTGAGATTGATGCATCACCTAGGAGATTCTGGTCTACATTCTTGCAGCTGTATGGTCAGAATTTCAGCCTAAATCTTGAGATGTACAGGAGACTCCTGTACACAGGAAAGCAGACTTCTTGTGTACTTTCCTTTCTTTTTCCTTAGACTTTTCTCATACAATCCATCCCATATAGCCTCCCCTTCTCTTACTCCTCCCAGTTCTCCCGACAAACCCCCTTCTCTCCCAGATCCACTGCTCCTCCCTTTCCCTTTAGAAAAGAGTGGGCTTCCCAAAGGAACATGGCATCATCCCTCATATCAAGGCTAGACAAGGCAGCCCAGTAGGTGGAAAAGTGTCCCACAAGCAGGCAAAAGAATCGGTAACACCCACATTCCCATGGTTTGGAGTCACACAAATACTCCAACTAAAGAACCTCAGCATGCATGCAGAAAACCCATGCCGGCTCCTTGATTGCTGTTTCAGTTTCTATGAGCGCTTAGTTGATTCTGTGGGCTGTGTTTTCCTGCTGTCCTTGATCCCTCTGGCTCCTAAAATCCTTCTTCCTCTTCTTCTAAGAGGTTCCCTAATGTTTGGCTGTGGGTCTCTGCATCTGCTCCTATCAGCTGCTGCTGATTGGGCTAGGCACCCATTTTGAGAATATCATTAGGAATCAGTTTGTTGATTTTTATTTGTATATATATATATATATATATATATATTTTTTTTTTTTTTTTGATAGCCCTGTCTGTTTGGTTCTACCCTAGGTCTCTGAGCTATTTAGCTTCTGCTTCCTGACCATCCAGGCACTGTTGGGCATGGCTCCCTCTTGTGGCTTGGGCCTCATGTTACGTGAGCCAAGATAACAAGTAAAGGATAATCACATTACAACCCACAGATCCAGGACAGGCTAAGTAACAAGGAGGGCTCCCTGAAGAGGAAATTTCTACACATTTTCTAGGCTCATCTCTAGAACTGTGTATTGTTTCAGGATTGTGGTTTAACTATAAAATATCCCCTAGGCTCATGTGCTTGTATGCCTGAGCCCAGCTGGTGGTGCTGCTCTGAAAATGTTGAGGTAAAGTGTGGCTCCAGTAATGGCATATGGTGGGACAAACCTTTAATCCCAGCATCTGGGAGGCAGAGGTAGGCAGATCAATGCTGCTCTTTTAAATAACATCATTTATTTTGTATACTTCTAGGCCCCCTTTTTACAAACATTTCTTTGCTAGTCACATTTTTGATGCACTTTGGTTATTTTCATGTAACACCATTACTCTCTCTCATCCCTTCCAATGCCCGCTGTACCCTTCTTCCCACCAGGCTCCCACCTGTTTCATGAACTGTGAGTCTGGAGAGTAATGGCTGTGTCATGTCCGAAAGATAGCACCTTGCAGCAGCACCCCGGCCCCCATCCGCCAGCCCTGATGTTCTTTTGGCATGACGATACCTTAGCCTAGAAGGGAGTGATGTCGAAGACCTTGTTAGGACAGAACGTTTGGCAGACACTGGCGTGCAGCACTTTGACCAGTTAGGTTCTGTCTTAACTGTAAAAAGAAGGTTAAGAGCAGCAACAGTCTGTGGGAACCAACATACTCAGAAGGCCGTTTGACAGGATCACCATTCCGCAGCTCAGCAGTAGGAAGCGGCGCCATACCTCCTCCCTAGGGCTTATGGAGTCCTTTGCTATGAGAGAGAGAGAGAGAGAGAGAGAGAGAGAGAGAGAGAGAGAGAGAGAGAGAGAGAGAGAGAGAGAGAGAGAGAGAGAAAGAGAAAGAGAGAGAGAGATTGAAAGTAAGGCTATTACCAGAGTTAAAGTCAGAGCCTGTGCCCCTCAAGCCCTAACAAGCCATGGTCAGCTGCCTGTTCAACAAGGTAACTAAAAGCATCAAATAGTATAAAGCAGGGGGAGGAAAGGAGATTACATTGGTAAGAAGGATAGAGAGGTCTAGCAGCTCCCAAGGCTATGTTCAGGATCCTCACTTGAGAACAATATTTAAACAGAAGACAAGTGACATGCATAATTAGGCTGTGACCTAATTGTATGACTGAGGTGTGGCCTAGCTCATCATTAACCCACCGTTGTCTGTAGTATCATCCCACAAGGTGGCACGACAAGTTATTAGAGATAAATGAGATATCTTTCCTGGAGACAAATCCCTCCTCCACTGGCACCAGGTTTCAGTATATGTCTCTCAGCACGAGACTCCTGGGACAATTCCAATTCCTTGAGGTACCTTAATTCAGTCACATGTTCAAAGGAAGGACACAAGTGCCTTCACACTATTCTCATCCCTGCCAGGCCAGTTGTATCTAAAAGTTCATATTTTCAGCCTAATCCTGGGTGTGGTGGTATTTTAGGCTACAGACTCTGGAAATAATGAGATGAGGATGGGGAGGCTTTATGAATGGGATTAGTCCCCTCATAACAGCAAACCCAGAGAGCTTATTTCCCATGTCTGCCATGTTGAGAACTTAGCAAGAAGACAGTACCCATGTGCCAGTGAGTGAGCACCACCAGACACTGAATTAGCCATACCCTTGACCTTGGGCTAACCAGCCCCCAGAACTATGAGAAATAAACTTTTGCTCTGTATGAGCTACGAAGTCCCTGGTATTTTCTTGTAGCAGTACAAACAAATATACTTTATTCATATTGTACCTATTACAAAATCATCCTCAAACATTTATTCCCCAGGGTCCAGATCTCCTTCGATATGTTCAGTGAGATCCAGGCCTAGTGACAAATTCCTATAATACTAGCACACAGGAGGTGGAGTTATGAAGACTGAAAATTCCAGTCCATTCTGAGCTACCCAGAAGCAAACACATAAACATGTATGATCACGTGTTCAAACACATCTGGAGCTCGACCAACTTTCTTTTTGGACACAGATGTCCCACAGCCCCCATCCTGGTTTGGATCTTCTCTACCTGGTGCAAGGTGTCTACCTGGATCTCCTTCATCTTACCCTAGCTGTCATGCTGGCTGTCCTGTTACCAGACCACTTGGATTCCCTGTATTGTGTTGTGTTTTGTTTTTTTAGCCCAGGCTGGCCTCAAACTCTTGCTGCTTTCACCTCTCAAAGGCCAATGATACAGGAGGAATTTTCGTCTCCTTCTGGGGTTCTTAGGCTCATTAATAAAGTAATTTAAGAATAGACTCAAAAAGAATCTCAAGGTCAATACCAAGTTGAAAAGGGAAACCTTTAAGCAAGCTGTTGAGTAAAGCCTCAACAGCTTCTGGGAGGAGGAGCATGGAGGAAAAAAGGGATAAAGGCCAATTTAAGCTGGCATGGAGGTCAGACACATGGCCAGGCAAGCAGCCACAGGGCAAGGAAGGCTTTAAAGAAAGAGCAAAGAAGCTGAAAATGTTGATGAGAAGACTCAAGGTGTTCAGAAAAGCATACATAGAGATGAGACTGTCACTGACCACAGACCCATGGGTGCTGCTGCTGTTGAATATTATTAATTTTAAAAGGGCCAGCTAGTTCCCCAATAATTGAGATAGAGACCTATTGATTTATTTAAACAAGCTTTAAGCACAATAACTGGGCAGGACTGGGTTAAACTAATTTTCTAAGCTACTTCAAAGCCTCACCCCCCAAGTTACCTGCCAATCTTCATCCTGTCTGGGCTGCTCTGCTCCGTCAGGCCTTGTCTTCTCTCTCCATCCTTTCCTGCCTCTTCTGCTCCTCTCCTGGCCTCATGGTCCCTACCTGAGATCCCAAGCCCAGGAACTTAATCCTGGCTTACTTCTCTTCTTCACAGTTGCAGGCTGTTCATCCTCTTTTATTTAATTAATGGGAAGCAAAGTTTAAACAGTATCATTTGTGAGAATGCACTTGTTTGGACTGCAATCAGATCTTGGGGTCCAGAATTTAGCATTTGTCTACACATACCACCAGACCAACTCCCAACATGCTGCCTAGGAAAGACACAAAGCTTTCCCTTCAGAACCCCAACAATACCCCTCACCAGACATGGACATTTTCCTTTTCAATGGGATGTCTAATTTTATTTCCTCACCTCTAACTC
This sequence comes from Pachyuromys duprasi, assembly GCA_028658305.1. Taxonomy (NCBI): domain Eukaryota; kingdom Metazoa; phylum Chordata; class Mammalia; order Rodentia; family Muridae; genus Pachyuromys; species Pachyuromys duprasi. Next base: position 57,346,713 of record CM053756.1, on the reverse strand, counting down.
CAATCTTTTCAATAAAGGAAGATTAAAAAATGGACTCACACATCAAATCCATCAATTAGAAAAATATTCAAATACCATGAATTATTTTTATTCTCTCATGTGTCCTAGTTCCAATGATCTTCCCGTATGCATCTTGCTTTTAGATTACCTTATGCCCTGGATTGTCATTTCTCTTTGATTTGTAAAAGGAAAAAATTAACTTGGAGTTGAATATCCCACATATACTGTGAATTTCCCTCAGTATTTTCATCAATACTTACGTATAGTTCATATTCTATAGCTTTTTCCAAGAGCTCCAGTCATGTACATTACATTGATAATTTCTTATTATGTAACAAAAACAAACAGGGTATCCTTACAGGCTCTCATATTTCCAAAAGCTCGAGCTAAATGAAGCCATGAAGATTCTAATTCTAAACATCAATGGTTACAAAAACCTGCTGTAACTTAGGACATGATATAGCTCGAGGCACTCCAAAGCTCACCTCAAAATGCTTAGAGTTGAATTGGTCCATACTATTTCTCCAGAAAAATGGCATCAGGACAATTGAAGCAGCAGCTGGTGCCAATTCCAAAGCCCTAGAGGCAGACAGTACCATGGGGTAGACAGCTAGACTTCCTTCCCTGGTGAGTTCTCCTAAAGAGAAGACTTCTAAACATTTCTCTTTGTGGGTCATTCATTGATTCCCTACCCCAACTGATCACACACACACACACTCGAGTGTGAACACACACATGAACACAGATGTGCACATGTACACACAAATATACCAGCTGGACTAACGTCACCTTTCAGGTGCTAGGATTTCAGGTGTGTGCCTTAGATTTGGTCTGAATTTCTTAAAACACAAGATATATATTCATCATACACATGAGGCTAAACCATTGTGACTAAATCAGGGATGTGATGTTTGTTTAATGGGGTTAGAGGAAATGTGTTTAGATTTGTTCTGTTCTATTTCGTCTTCTTTTAACTTGTGTTCTTTTCTCTCTTTAAAAATTTTATGCCATTTGACTACTTATCTGATTTTCCTCTCCTCATCTACCAACTTCTGTGTGAAACTTCTAAGAGAATTTCAGATAAGAGAAATGACAAAGTCCAGGAACTGTCACTTCAAAATATGGGTCCCTGGGATGCTGACTATTTTAAATAAAGATATTTAGTAGCAAAGGCTTTGCTCTACTCTTCCCCCAACCTGCCTAATGTCTTGAATCACCAAAACAGAAAACTGTTACCTTTGGTCCTCTCCTTCAGTTTTTTTAACTGACTCTTCTGGAAGGAAACCTGCCAGCATCCTGGACAGATTTTTCCCTCATACTATCGTCATCTACTTCAGTTCCAGGCATTGCTCCCAAGACAGTAATTTTTAAACAGCTTTACAAACCATCCTGTTTTCTGGATCCAACAGGCCACTGATGTTCTCCAAGTCTGATGATCTTCCCTGACATTCTGCATTCTTCTCCTACACAGAGAGGGGTATAGAAGCGTTTATATACAGCCAATGCTATTCTTTAAGTCTCAGCAGCGACCCCTCCCTCAGCCTCTTAGGATGGTGTGAATAAAGGCAGGTGTCACTAAGCTCAACTAAAAACAGTAGTTCTTGAAACTCAAGGAAACCATGAAGTTACTTAGATACTTCCGTGGGATGCATGAAGCCAAAAGAAAAGGCTGCTAGAATTTACTTGCCCTATTTATGCTTGTGAGGTTAATCTGTTCATGCTTAGTGTGAATCAAGTCTGTGAAACAAAACTAGGCAGGGGTTACTACAGTCTTCTCCACCACTCACTTGCAGAATAAGAGGAAGTTATATCTGTAAATGTTCTTTTTTCAAAATTTTAAGACAGTTTCAAAGGGCTGGAGATGTGGCTCAGCAGTTAAGAGCACTGTCTGCTCTTCCAGAGGTCCTGAGTTCAATTCCCAGTAACCATGTGGTGGCTCACAACCATCAATGCTGGGATTTGATGCTCTCTTCTGGAATGCAGGTGTACATGCAGACAGAACACTCATATACATTAAATAAATAAATCTTCAAAAAAAAGTGCTCTGACAGCACCCAGGATTCCTAGCTCACAATCCTGTAATTCTACCTTCAGGGAATCTGACCCCTTCTTCTGGCCTCTGCGGATAACCTCATGCACCTAGTATACACTCACACATATAAACATAAATAAAAATCACTTTTAAAATTTTCAGTCTCCGGCTGGAGAGATGGCTCAGATGTTAAGAGCACTGGCTGTTCTTCCTAAGGTCCTGAGTTCAATTTCCAGCAACCACATGGCGGCTCACAACCATCTAGAATGAGATCTAGTGCCCTCTTACGGCCTTCTGGTACACATGCAGGCAGAATACTGTATAAATAAATAAATCTTTAAAAGATTTCAGTCTCATGTAGCCCACGCTGGCCTCAAACTCAAACTTTCTGCCTCAACACAGCTTCCTAAGTGTGGGTTTACAGGCATCAGCTGCCATGAGCCACTTAAGTTTCAGGATTTCGTTGTTGTTGTTGTTGGTTTTGGTGACACAGTTTCTCTGTGCCCTGGCTGTCCTGTAATTCACTCTGTAGAACTCACTCTGTAGACCAGAGAGATTCTGGAGCGCAAAGATCCCACCTCTCACTTCCAAGCGCTGGGACTAAGAGGAGTGCATCACCCCGCCTGGCTGCCTAAGTTTCAGTTGTTAACATGGTGAATGTCATTAAACATAACCTACATAAAAACCCTTGGAGCTCCTCAATAATGTCTGAACACTAGAGACCCTGAATCCTGATCCCGATTCAGAGCGTGGATGTTAGAAGGAACACTGTGGACGGGAGAGAGAGGTCTCCAGAAGCCCCTGGTCTTCAGGGTAGCGGATGTGGGGGGAACACGTGTTGGGGATTCCTCAAGCTCACCTCCTGTGTCAGCTGCTCAGTCCTTCCCTCTGGACACAAATTTTCACTCCCACTGCATGTCTGAATTCTGGAGAAAACCACTCACAGTCACTGTGGTATCTGCCCACAACCCACTGGGCTATAAACTTCACAGAAAGGAACAAGGTTCAATTCCTCCAGGTTTTCCAGACACCAAGGATGGGGGCTGCAGCTCTGGGTCCCATCCTCCTACTGCTTTCAGTCCTGGCTCTTACCCTTACCGAGAACCAGGCCCGCGCGGGTGAGTGCAGAGTCCATAGGGAAATAACCTCTGCCCAGAGGGCAAGGGTATCTCCGGGGGAAGCCACGTCTCCGCCTGCCTTCGCTCAGCTAGACCTTGCCGCCGGCTAACTGGGCCGCCCCTGCTCCGCTCTCCAGCGTCCGGTTCCCCGCTGAGCACCGGCCGCGGGTGCCCGGGGAAGGGTTGGCATCTTTATGGCTTGTCACCTCCAGGCTCACACTCGCTGCGCTATTTCGTTACCACGACATCCCAACCCGGCGTCCTGGAGCCCCGAGTCATCATTGTCGGCTACGTGGACGACACGGAGTTCATGAGTTTCGACAGCGACGTGCAGGGTCCAAGGACAAAGCCCCGGGGGTCATGGGTAGAGCGAATGGGCCAGAAGTTTTGGGAGGAGGAGGTGAAATATGCCGAAAGTTACGCCCAGAGGGCCCGAGAAAACCTGCGACTGGCGATGAGCGTCTACAACCACAGCGAGGACGGTGAGCGACCCCAAGCCAGGCTGCCTCAGGCCCCTAGGTCCAAGGTTCATTAATGCCAAGAGCTGGGGGGGGGGGGGGAGGCACACGGGCAGTGCTGACCTCAGGGGCGGGACCAGGTTCTCACACCATCCAGTGTTTAATTGGCTGTGATGTTGGGCCCAACGGGCGGCTGCTCCGGGGGTACTATGAGCACGCTTACGACGGCAACGATTACCTCAGACTGAACGAGGACATGAGCTCCTGGAGCGCAGGCGACTCCTCGGCTCAGATTGCTGCGCGCCAGTGGAAAGCCGACGGTGTAGCGGAGCGCATCAGGGCCATTCTGGAGGGGAGATGCGCAGAGACCCTCCTGCGACACCTGGAAATAGGGAGGGAGACGCTGCAGCGGACAGGTAAGAGGGACAGCCGGGAACTCCTACGTCTGCACTGGGAGAAGGTCTCTCTTGACCTGGAGGGGGAAGAGTGCTCCTGGGTTTACTGACCCAACACCAATCAGAGCATGACTCTCTCAAGGGTCCACCCTTCTCTCGGGAGCGTTCACAGGGTCGTTCTTGAGACTGAAGCGAGATCTCTGAAACAACCAGCCAGCAATCCATTGTGAACCATGGCCTCTCCCAAACCCAGTGCGCTGTCCACACCCAATGTTTTTGTAGGCCTGATTCAGTGATGTTGAGTTTCTTAGTCTTCACTCACTTGAGACCTGAAATCCTCTTTCGTGGTGCGAAACCTAGAGTCTTCTACTGAGCTGGCTCATCATGATTCTAGAATTTTCCAGGGAATATATTATCCTTACGCCTGAGTGCAGGCTACTGTGTGGGATTTGTACCCTTGTAGGATCTCAATTCTGTTGTGCATTGCCAGGATGGTCACATGAATGCTGCTTAAATCCTTAGAAAGAACATAAAATGCCTGAACTTTACAACTCTTCCTCTCAGATCCCCCAAAGGCACATGTGACCCATCATCTCAGACATGAAGGTGACATCACCCTGAGGTGCTGGGCCCTGGGCTTTTACCCTGCTGAAATAACACTGACCTGGCAGAGAGATGGGGAGGACCTGACCCAGGACATGGAGCTGGTGGAGACCAGGCCTTCAGGGGATGGAACTTTCCAGAAATGGGCAGCTGTGGTGGTGCCTCCTCGGAAGGAGCAGCATTACACGTGCCATGTGCAGCATGAGGGTCTGCCTGAGCCCCTCACCCTGAGATGGGGTAAGGAAGGGCTCGAGCACAGAGTCTCTTGTCAGGAAAAACAGGTGGCCTTCTGAAGACCCCAAGTAAGGTTTGTGCTGAGCTGAGTAGGGCTCCTCAGCTCTACTCTCTCTTCCCCACCCTCTTCTCAGAGCCGCCTCCTTGGCCCAAGATTGGAATAATTGTTGGTGTGGTTCTTTTTGGAGTTGTGGTCACTGGAGCTGTGGCTGCCTTTGTAATGATGAGGAAGAAAAGTGCAGGTAGGGAAGGGATTGGTGTCTGGAGGGTTTGTCTCCATAGAGTTGAAGCCCTGCATGGAAATGTGCTTATCTCCTGCTTCTTACACTGAGACACATCTATACATGAGTGCTTACCCAACATGGGACTCTATGTACTAGCACCTTCTAAATTCCAGGGCTACAGGAGTACTTTAGGACATCATTATCCTGCATCTCCACCAGTCTTTTTCTTTTCCCAGATGTAGTTACTCAGTAACTTTTCCAGAAATTGACTTTCCTCATTCTATATCCATCCCTTGGCCAAATATCTCAGCTCTTGATCTCTCTTTACATATTAGGGAAATGCCCACTTAGAGTATAGAAATGAGGCAGAGACCACACCCCTCATCCCTTCCTCAAATGTTCCTGCAGCTGGGTACCTCTTGAGTCCTTAGCTTGATCAGTTTAATGACCACATGCTGGACCTTGACTCAACAACACGTGATAAGAAAAAGCTACAACCACATAGATTGTATGTGGCAAAGATGACATTGTCACATCCACTTTCCAGAAGCAGCAGGGAAACTCTCTCTGTCAGTGATCAGTGGTTCCCAATGGATCCTGTGTGGAACCTGGTGTTGATGGGTCAATTCATTGGGTTTTTCCAAAACAAAATAATCTCCATTTCTCCCATATCACATATAAAATTATTTTATGTTTAAATGATAAGAATTTAGGCTTCAACTGGGTGGTGGCGGCACACACTTTTAATGCCAGCACTTGGGAGGCAGAGGCAGGTGTATCTCTGTGAGTTTGAGGCCAGCCTGCTCTGCCACATGAGTTCAGAGTCCAGGAGAGCCAAAGCTACACAGGGATCCCTGTCTCAGAAAAACATAAACAAAACAAAATCATTTCAGAAAGTTTTCAGATAGCAACCAATCATAGATTTTCCTTATATAATTACTTCCTATGTTTTTCATCTGAGATTATACCTCATGGTAGACAAAACAGTATGCAGTTCTGAACATTCCAGATCTACAGTGATGATATATGTTCTCCCTTTTTTCTTGGGCAACAGCAAAAACAATAATAATGATAATGTCCATGTAAGACCCTTTTCATCATGTATACTGTTCTCACCATTAACATCAGTGGTCACAAACCTTTTTCCAAAATATGCTGGCCTCTTTCTGTGTCTATAGTTTAGATTGTTGAGTATGGAATCCAGGACTTACTTCCTTTTCTTTTTTGTTTATTTGCTTTTTGACATGGTCTCCCACAGTACCTCAAGCTGGCTTTGAACTCACTGTGCAGCTGTGATGGTTATTCTTGGATGTCAACTTGATTGGATTTAGAATCTCCTAGGATACACAATTCTAGGTGTGAATATGAGAATGTTTTCAGAGATGATTAAATGTGAAGAGAAGGCCCACTCTGAATGTGGGTGGCACTATCCCTTGGGCTAGGACCAAGAGTGACTAAAAGGACGAACAGGAGAAAGCCAGATGGGATCTCTATTCTCTGCTTTCTGATCTGCTCAAGTCTGAGGAGTCTCAGCCGCAGGCTCACAGCTGCCATGCACTCCACCATGCTTTATGTTGAGATAGACTGTACCCTCTTAAATCATGAATCTGAATAAATATTTTAAATTTGTTTCTGTTAGTTATTTCATCACAACAATGAAAAAAAATAACGAATACAGCAATTCAGACTGGCCTTGAAGTTACAGAAACACTTTGCCCTGTTTCCGGAATGTTGGGTGTAGAGTCTCAGCAACCACATTAGCCTCAGCAATGACTTAGGCATGAGTGAGGCTGATACAGTGACGTTGAGCTCCTTGTCCACACTCTTCTGGCTGTATCACCTGTATACGAGCAGTTTCTGCACCTGACTGTTTGATGTGCATTTCTCCATGTGTGCTACACACACCATTCTGAATTTTTCTTGTCATCTTTACCTTGCTTTCATAATCCAGTAGAAAATTTTGAGTTATTTCTATATTATAGATATTAATCTCCTTTCACATGTATAGCTAGTAAAGATTTTTCCCACTTCTTGTTTCCTTTCCTGTGCAGAAGCTTTAATTGCATTCATTTGTCAGTTCTTGCTATGACTTCCTGAGCCATGAGTCCTTTTCCTAACGTCCTGACTTTTATATATATTTGTTTTCACACTGTTGTTTATATCCTCCTGGTTTAGTTTTGAAAGTTCACATATATCAAGAAATGTGTCAATTTCTTCTAAATCTCAAGATATATTGAAAGATAGATTTTGAAAGTACTTCTTAATGATACTCTGCATTTTGTTACTATTTGATGTAATTTTTATTTCTAATTTTATTTATATGTAATTTTTTTTCATTTCTTGACACACAGGGTCTCATTATGTAGCAGAAGCTTTTCGATTTCATTGTGGGTTTAAACCACAATGAGATGGAAAGGTAGCAAGCTCTAGGAACAGGCCTCTGTGAATGAGCAACAAACATGTCCTAGAGAAAGCCCTGGCAATATGAGCCAGAAACACACGGAATGCTCACTTGCTTCTTTTTCAGAAAAAGAAACAAAAGTTACAGATAGTATAAATGGTACAAACACACAAAATAATTTGTAACATATTCATTTATAGAACGAACTACAGTTTCACACATCTACATGGATATATTTTTAAAATTCTAAAGAAGCTGAAAACATAGGTTAGAGCACTTGTATAGTATGTATCAGGCTATAAGTTCACTTCCCGGTGATGAAAAGATAATAAATAAAAAAACAAAGAAAATAAAAAAAAACAAGATAGTAATAAAAAAACAAACCAAACAACAAACTACAAGCAACTCAGATCAAAAACAGTCAGTAAAATTCCAGTTTGATAAATGTTCTCTATAGGTAATTGTAGACAACAATATCATTTAGATATACATACTTCAATGGTAAAACCCATCCAGTTTAGGCAGAAACTGTCTTTAGAAGTGCGTGAGAGAGATGCCCATGCATGGGGAGAGCACAAGGTAGGTCCTGGGGCAGTGATGCTCAGCCTGACGTGTGGACACCTGATCACTGCTGGCCTTTCACCTGTGTGTGCATGCTCACTTATAGATTGCCTTTTACTGAGACAAGAAAAACACTTAGGATAAAAGAACAGTGTTGGTTGTGACTTGGGGTTTAAACATGGTTCCCTGAGAATGTTATGACACAACTCATATACAGTGACAGCAGACAAAAAGGCAGTTTGTGAAATGGACATGAAGGATCCATATCTGGACAAACTGAACCCTTACGCGGGCTCTCACTTGTAGTGAGAATTCTCAAATTTTGGTGTTCTTAAAAACCACAGAAATGTGGTTTAAGAATGTGCTTTTATTTTACTCCGGGGCGTGGGACTAGGGGGCTGCTTCACAGCAGCTGATTACAACTTGCCTCATGCTCCAGCAGAGATGGTTTTTCCAGCTGCAGACAGTTTCTGCTACTGAAATTCTGGGAACTTTTCAGAAGGCATATAAATTCTGGGGTCCTGAAAGGTGAGGTTGTCGGTTGTTGGTCATTCAGGGGGGTTGGTTGTGGTTTGTTAGTAGTTGTGTTCAAAGAAGAAACAACAAGAAAGAAATTAAACTCAGGGATCTCCCCACACCATCCTTCTTTCTCTCATATCTAGTCATAGGGGGTGAAATGGGGAGGGGAATAAAGGGTGCAGAGAAGGACTGACAAAGTAGCCAAGGCCACACTTGTTTTTAGCATCATTGGGTGTGAAACTGCCCCATTGCTATAAATCACCTTTATGCTAGATTTGGAGAACACCGGGAAACGAACACACCAAATCTTCATTAAAAGCAAAACAAAACAACAACAAGAAAAACAAACCCACCTCCTTTTGAGACAGAGTTACTCCATAGCCAGAAGTTCACCAATAGGACTAGGTTGGCTGGCAGTGAGTCTGAGGGATCCACCCCTCTCTGTCTCCACAGTGCTGGGATTACAAGCTATGTCACTCTGCCAAGCGTTTTTACATGGGTTCTGGGAGTTGAACTCAGGGTCTAATGCTAGCAAGATAAGCACATTGCCACATTTCCAACCTCATAGTGAACGAAACAAAGAAAAAATATATGTATGGAGAGAGAGAGAGACAGACAGACAGACAGACAGACAGACAGACAGACAGAGAGTCTCCTGCAACTCACTATATAGACCAGGCTGCCCTTGAACTCACATCCTCTGTCTCTGTCTCCTGAGTGCTGGGATTAAAGGTGTGTGCCATCATGGCCAGCTTATAGTAAACTATAACAAACTTGTGTTAGTTTACTTTTAGGATTCATTCAACTTGGAAGCTTTGTCATTATCTTTATTGAACTGAATTTCGAAGTCCTCTGCTTCTTGAATTGTCATTCTCTGTGGTCCCATCTCTCCCTTCCTCTCTCCCTCAATTCCTTCCTTCCTCCTTTCTTTTTGAGCATTTTTTTGAGACCTGGGGATTGAAACAAGACTTTGCACATGCTAGCATGCACCTTACCACTGAACTATGTCACTAACATTCGTTTCTTTTTCTCTTTTTGGTGTGTGTGTGTGTGTGTGTGTGTGTGTGTGTGTGTGTGTGTGTGTGACAAGATCTTGTTATATGGCCCAGGCTGAGCTATAGCGAAGATTAATCTTAAACTTGAAATCCCTTTTCTTCAGTTTCCTGGAGACTGGGATTATAGGTATGTGCCACTATATTAAAACTAATTATACTTCCTTACAAGTGAAGGTGATATTATGATAGCTTAAAAGGAAAAAAAAATTAGAAAGCCAGCCATACTCACATGGGTAATCTCATCTATGAGAGAAGGTGAATTAGGGAGATTGTAAATTTGAGGCCAATTAACATAACTTAGTGAGTAAGGAGTATTAGGGATGTGGCTCAGTGATAGAGCCTTTTCCTATCATGGACCAAGCTTATATTTAATCCTCAGTATGAAGAAACCAAAAGGAAGAAGGCCCAGCAAGATTTCTAGCAGGTAAGGACATTCTTCTGAAAGCTTAATGACCCTAAATCTCCCCTTCCCCCTGCCCCAAATCCAAGTGTGTTATCTTATACCTGTGATCCCAGAATTCCCATGGTACACAGGAGTGTCTCCTGTGATGAAGGCCAGCCCCAGCATCACAAGGATAAACTGAGGTGGGAAATAGAGTTGGTGACTGATCACTCAGCTGACTTTCCTCTGAGGGTACAAAGCTTGATTCTATTGGTGGGAACTGCTGCCAGCCAACAACAGCAACAACAAATTGAAAGAAGGAAGAAATCATACACACGGGGGTCAGGGGGAGAGATTCACACATTGGGTGGATGGAACAAAGCTCCAACCATCTTTACACACATACACATATACACGCGTGCATTTTGGGGGGATGTAGCAAACTCCAGCAACTGTGTATGTGTATATACACATATACACGCGTGCATTTTGGGGGGATGTAGCAAACTCCAGCAACTGTTCATACACACACACACATATACACACATACATATTGGGGGGATGTAGCAAACTCCACCAACTGTTCATACATACATACACACACACACATATACACACACTTGATGGATGGAGGAAGCTCTAAAGAGGAAGCTTCAGCAGCTTTATTTTTATATCCCACAGCTTATATATCCCAGCAAAATCTCCCAAGTAGCATAAAAATTAGAATGTGATTACATTCTATTTTCTTCTAGTGAATGATTACAATGAATATATAGAAAAACATTTTCTAATACCCTCACATGATCAAATGTTTTATTTATTATGGGTGAAAAACAAATTATTTTCAAGAACCCACATTTGTCATTAAGCAAGTTATTATAGATTGACAAAGTGTAAGCAAGCAAGGTAATTTTTTCGGTGAATTTCTCTTTACTGGCAGGCTGCAATTTGTGGTTACAAAGAAATAATCAATTATTTTATTATACATCTTAAAAAGTAATCTTATACAAATCTTAAAAGTATCACAAATCCAAACTTTTACATAAAAACAATCACTCATTTCTACTAAAATCCACAGGGTGCACATCTACTCATTAACAATTTTTATTAAATCATATCAGGAAACTGAAGGAAAAATGGGTACAAGAAATTAATCATCATTTTGATCACCAGCCCAGCTTCAGTGACAGTGTCACATCAGCCAGTGCTAATTTGGGCAATTGTTCTTTTTCCCTAACCTAAAAATAAACAAAAACTTCAAATAGTTGAATCCCTGAATCAGCTATTAAGAGTGTGCCTTTCTGAACTTCAAATTGTTCCTCAAGACTTTCTGCATCAGAACTACTGACAAACATCTTAACCTAACCTTACTGAACAATCTATTTTTCCAATTTTTTTCCTAAGGGTGGTGGTCATCGATAAGATCTACACCTCTAAGTTCTTTCCAAGGGCGGTTGAGTCATGAACCTGCTCCAGCAGCAAAGCCTGGAAAAGATCAAGCACTACTACTGTAACTGCCAATGACACTGCCCAGTGAGGGGCTGGAAGCCCTTAGAGTTTCCATACAGCTCACAGGTTATGAGGGATTGGAGACCACGAGGGCAACAAGCAGAGCGATGCTCCATGACAGCATGGAGTCCTCAGGAGACACAGTCCCCGGGTTCTGCCTCTCTCCCACCAGAGAATACTTCAACTAGATTCTGATTTTGAAACCTGTAGGAAACAATATCTGAAGCTTCTTCTCATAAGATAGTAACAGGCAAAAGGTGAAATTATGGACCCAGAAGAAAGAACACCCAAGCCTGAAAGATATATACAAGTTTTCAGAGACCTGGTACATTAGATCCTGAAGCACAGAATATGGAAATCTCATTTTTACTCTGGTCAGGAATTGCTTCTTGATATAAAGAGGCAAACCCAGAACAACGTAGTTGGATAAGAAGCTCCATGTCTAACAATTATAAGTAGCTATACATGTCTTTGAAAATCACTTCATGAATCTGGCCTCATAGACTCTTTACAGACACAAAGGTAAAGCTTTTATTTCTTAAGTTGTGTTGCTGTTGCCATTGTTTATAACAGGGTCCAGTGTCCAGGCTTATCTTCAACTCTATATGTATTCAGAGATGACCTTCAACGTTTGATTTTCCTGCTTCTCTTTATTTTCTAAATGCATCTATTAACACTCTCTCTCTCTATCTGTGTGTGTGTGTGTGTACATCCCTGCAAGTGCCATTGATGTCCAGGTTCTTGGATCCTCAGATCCCTTAGAGATGGTTATGAGCCACCCAACAAACTCAGGTCCTCTGCAAGTGCTCTTAACTGCTGAGTTATTTCAATATGCCCTGATTCTACTTATTGATTTCCGGGTGAGCACAACCACACCAAGTTTTATGGGATGATGATCAAACCAAGGTCCTCCTGCCTGCTAGGCAAACTCCCTACTGAGTTATAATTCCTGCTGCAATTTCGTGTCTTACTATGTAGTGCAGCAGGCCAGAAACTCCCCATCATCTTCCTGCCTCAGGCTCCTGAAAACTGAGATTAAAGGTGTGAGACACTATGCCTGGTACAAAAGCAAAACTCTAAGAGTCTAAGTCCCCTCAATGTATGAACCACAGAGTTTGTGTTCAAATGTTTACAGGTTTTATAAAAAAAATAGGCCAGTGGAAGAGTAACTGACTTGTCTTTAAATGAGAAGACATATTCCCTAAAGATTAGTATATGCCATGTGGTTTAAATATGTCATGTGGGAGCAACGATCCTAATTGCACCCCAAGACTACTCACAGTTTTATTAGATTAGGAACTGGAAGTTTTAATGAAAGTGGTGTGACTTCTACTCTTTGGTTAGAGAAATGATGAATATTTCTCTGTATATGTGCCAGAATTCTAGGTAGCTAGTTAAATTTCAGCTGTATTCTGCCCTCATAATCAGTAGCTTAGAAAACTAAAGACAGATGATGAAGAAGGAGGATGAGAAGGAGGAGGAGAAACACTGAAGAGGGGATGTGGATGAAAGTGAAGAAGATGAAGACAAGAGAAAAAAGGATTTTAAAACCCACAAATTGATTCTAAACTTTAAAATTTTCTTTCTCTGAACCCCTGCATAGCTATAGCCCATGGCAGCTCAGTCTCCAAGTGGGTTTCCTAGTAAGGGGAACAGGGATTGTCTCTGACATGAAATCAGTGGGTAGCTCTTTGATCACCTCCCCCTGGGGTATGCAGCCTTGCCAAGCCACAGAGGAAGACAATGTAGCCGTCCTGGTGAGACCTGATAGGTTAGGGTCAGATGGAGGGAGGAGGAGGACCTCCCCTATCAGTGGACTAAGGGAGGGGCATGGGATGAAGAGAGGGAGGGAGGGCAGGATTGGGAGGGGATGAGGGAGAGGCTACAGCTGGGATGCAAAGTGAATAAATTATAATAAATAAATTTTTAAAAACTACAAAAAAAAACAAAATTAAAAAAATATCACTCTCTTAATTTTCTCCAGCCCCTGGGAGTGAGTTGTAGTTATTTCTTCCCTCTTCCTCTTGTGCTAACTTGCCTGTTTTTGAGATCCCTTTTCTTAACACCGTGGTTTTCAACTTGTTTTTTTGAAAATATTTTAAGCAAAATAAAATGGGAAAAGAATCTCCATCTTTGTGTTCTACATTTCTTTTTATCCCTTCTTGTCTCAAAAACTGTGGAATCAGGGTGGGATTAGGAGGGCACAAGGGAGGGGACTACAGCTGGAATACAAAATGAATAAATAATAATTAATAAAAATAATAAATTAATTTTAAAAAACTGTGGAATCAATACCACCACTGTACTCTGAGGATGAGGGTGGAGGAAACTCTGCTAGATACTGGAGGGTTGCTTGGCCCCTGTAAAGCACTACACAGAATTCTAGCTTTTTCCTACTTTCTGTATAGTGGGCTCAAAGACTGCACCATTTCTCTATGTGAATATGGACAGTTAGGATTTAGCACCATGAGAATCTGTCTACTTTCTCTTAAAAAAAATTAAAGGAGGGCAGAGGTCAGCAAAGGTTGCACTTGAGATGTCTGGGTGGTTAAGCAGACATTTTGTGACAACATGGTTTCTCCTTTAGCATGTTTAACAGATATCCTTTCAGCTTAAGATGACACTTTAAAAATAAAATTATCTCCTAATATCTTGAGCACTGCCATTAAATGAGAGAATCAGCAGAACTCATAAGGTTTTATTTGAAATTGACATTCTCTACTATAATTTTTTTCTTTTCACTGGAAAGGAAAAATGCTCAGTTTTAAACATAAAAAGTATACAAGTTACTTTGTTACAATAAAACTAAAAAACGTGTCAAAATAAAAACAAAAATGTAACAAAGACTGGAATGGAAAGACTCCAAATTCTGGTCAAAGCAATAAGACCTGAGTTATTTCTCTGGCTTTGGGAGGGGTGACATCTGAATTGCCTGAAAAGATCCTTTAATTAAAACTTATCTAAATCTGTTTCAATGTGGTAGTTTCAATGAGAATGGCCTCCATAGACTCATGTTTTCGAATATTTGTTCTCTAGTTGGTAGAATTGTTTGTCAAGAATTAGGAAGTGTGGCCTTGTTGAAGAAGTTTCAAAAAACCCACATCAGGGGGCTGGAGAGATGGCTCAGAGGTTAAGAGGTCTCTTCTTCTGAAAGTCATGAGTTCAAATCCCAGCAACCACGTGGTGGCTCATAACCATTCATAATGAGTCTGATTCCCTCTTCTGGTGTGCAGGTGCACATGCAGGCAGAACACTGTATACATAATAAATAAATAAATCTTTAAAAGATTTTTTAAAAACTCACATTAGTCCCAGTCGTTCTCTGTGTTTCTACGTCTCTGTCTCTCTGCCCCCACCTCCACCGGAGCCCCCCCCCCCCCACTGCCTCCAACTTGTAGGTTAGCTGTAAGTTCTTAGCTATTGCTGCCTTCCTGCCTGCTGCCATGCTTCCCACCAAGACTGTTATACATTCACCCTCTGCAACTGTAAGCAAGCCCCAATTAAATGCTTTCTTTTCTAAGTTGTATTGGTTATTGATTTATTGGCAATAAACTAGTAACTAAGACAGAGGAGAAGTGATATTTGAATTGCCTGGAGGACCTTTAATTAAAAACTATCTGAAGTTAGTTCTTGGTTCCTTTAGGTTTACTGCATAGCAGAAGATTCTGATAAAGACAGACTTAACAATCACCTCTCCTGTAAGGGTCAAACCACCGGCCTGTCAAACATTGTCTACTCTCATCCTCTACTCTGAAAATCTTCAACTCTATAATCTGTGTGTCTCATCTGACCTTTTTCAAGTGAAGATTATAAGAATTTAGAATCAAAATTGAATCCAGAGTAAGATCTCAGTGACAAGAACAGTCCTGCATGATGCTGAGTGTGGTGGTCTATGCCTTTAGTCTCTGGAGTCAGACAGAGGCAGTTCTGCCTGGTCTACATAGTTCTAGGACAGCCAGGACCATTTCTAGAAGCTCTCCCTCTCACCTGACGCCCCCCCCCCACAAGAACAATCCTGTGTCATCAGGCCCACATAATATCCACCATGGCTTTTTAGTTTCTGAATTCTCACCAGAAAATCTAAGTTTAGTGTGACTGTGTAATGTAATAAGAAAGTGGTTCTGTTCAATAACCTCAGACCAAACCTCAAAGTTCCTACTTTCTTCTTTAAAAGAAAAGATATGTATTCATTTTTATTTTCAACCATGCATATATGTTCTTTGTTGGGGTATATGCATATGAGCACAGGTGCCCATGAAGGCCAGAAGACTTGGACCCCTGAAAATGGAGTTCTATGTAGGTGTGAGCCACCCAATGTGGGGCTGGAGCAGAGCTCAGCTGCTCTGTAAAAGTAACTTCAGAGCCATCTCCTCTATCCCGCATCTCCTACTTTCTTTCCTTCACAGAAATCTGCCTAGATTAAAAATTCTCTAATGAGAATATCTCACAGAAGTTTCACCACACTCTCTAGGCTTCAAAAGTCAAGCGGCCCTTTGAGCCGTCCAGTAAATGTTTTCATGTAGAGTAGGCATGCTTCAATGCTTGAGTGCAGTGGCATCAACTGCTACCCCAGCTGGCCTAAACCTCTGACACTAGAACCAAATTTATTCTGATTTTTGTTATGATCGTCTGGTTCCTTCTAACTCCATGAGACAGCATCTGTCAGAAGACTACTGTCAACAAGGCCTACGACAAATTTTTCAACCATACATTTCCTCGTCCTTGGTAAACTGAAAATCCCTTCCCCACCACATTGTTTGCATCAAGAAGTCAGTTTAGGGAATTTTCAGAAAGCACCCATTAAGGAAATTTCCTTGTGTAAATCATTTCCTGTATCTTTTATCTGAAGCTAAACTCAATGGTATCCTTCAACATAATTCAGGAGTAATGATATATGCCCCCTCCTTCTTTCTCAGGCAAAAATAATTAATTAAAAAACACACATATGCCCATATATGGCCTTTCCCTATCATATTTGCTATGCTTACTGCTAACATCAGTAACAAATCTTATTCAAAAATATTCAGGTCTCTTTCTAGACACATCATTTAGATACCTAATCATGGAGCCAAGACTTACTCCCTGCCTGTTTCAGGGTGTTTGATCCCATTGTGAACCCCAAGATTGTGAGCTGTAAAAACCTGTGGTATGGTTCAGCCCTAGCACACACCTTTAATCCAAGGTTTCAGTACACAGGATTTAATAAAGTTAATCCTATGGTTGAGAGGTGGAGCAAGAAACCAACTGACAGGGATTAAGTAGTAAAAAGGGGCATCGAGTTGAAGAGAGCATGGAGAAAAAAAAGTTCTTTAGCTTTTTAGCATTTGGCTTTCCCTTTCTGGGCTGTCAGCTAAGCTGGTAGGCTTTTGGCCTTAGGCTCTTTAGCTTTTTGGCTTTCTCCTTTGGGACATGGGTTGATTAGGAATGTCGGCTGGGTGCTCTCTCTGCCTCTCTGAGCTAGTAAGTTTTAACCCCAGCATCTGGTTCCTGAGTCTTCATTGGTAAAGTTGAATGATTGGGATTTACTTTCTTTATAACAGCACCTGTCCTTTTGTTTTTGTTTTGTTTGCCAGAGCCCACCAGCAGAGCAGAACGGGTTCCTGAGTCAGGAGTGAGGATTGAAATTAATAAAATACACAACACATATTATGTTCCAAGAGGCTTTTGGCAGTCTGCTCTTAGCACCATGCACCCTGCACCGGAAAAGCAGCGCGGCCAGGTAGCCTAGCTTTATTTATACAAACAGTTAACTTCGCAAGGAGGTGAGGCAGAGTTGTGATTTTAACAAGCTCTCCCACCTGCTGTCACAAAACAAAAGGCGGATGGACTTGCAAAGTCTTCCCTGACACCAGGGGAAAGCCTGGTAGAGAAGCCTGTCTTCTATGCTGAGACTTGAATTTCAAAGCAGCCGCGGCTGTTGACCCAGCCCCCGACATTTGTTGTCCAAGACATAGTCTTACTATTTAGCTCTAACTGTTGTGGGACTCACTGTGTAGATCAGACTGGCCTCTAATTCACAGAGAGCTGTCTGCCTCTGCCTCCTGAGTGCTGGGATTAAAGGCACACACCGAAATTGCCAGTTTTCTTTTTTTCTAGCGTCTCATACCCTCAGGATTTGAATTCAGTATGTAGCTGTGATGGCTCTTCCTCCCTGTCAACTTGACTGGATTTAGAATACCCTAGGAGATGCAGTTCTGGGTGTCTGTGAGGAGGGAAGACCTACCTTAAGTGTAGATGGCGTCATCCTGATGAGGTCTGCTCTTTTTGGGTAGCATAACTACAGCTAACAGCTATTGTTAACTATAGCTAACAACTATAGTTAACAGCTATAGTTAACTATAGCTTAAATAGCTCTTTAAGCCTAACAGCCACAACATGTCAGCTTGTTTCCGATATAGAAAAAAAGAATCTCTGTACAAGGTCAGGTTGACCAAAAACAGAGTATGTTCAGCATACTCTATGGCCTTTGTTATTCTCAGAAATTCCCTAACCATAAGCACAGCTGGCCTTAACCATAAGCTTTACTTGGGACCAATCAAACTAAATGTCAGCCAGAACTGCTTGTCTAGATAGCAAACAACAATAACAACAACAAAAATAAAAAAACCAACCAACCAACCAAACAAAACTTGAGTCAGAGATGACTACCCTGTTCCACTGTAACCCCATCCTCCTGCCCCCATGCGCGCAAACTGGTTTTCACCTTAGAATATGCAATATAGCTTCACCTAGGCGAGGTGGTTCAGATCCCAAACTGATTGCCTCCCTGTTGTAAGTGACAATTAATATTTACTATTGGTATATCTTCTGGTAAGGCTTGCTGTTAATCCTAAACAGCTGTATAAACAAATCAGCACACAAAGACTGGGTTTATTAGTTAACCTAGAACACAATACTGGGCAATAGTTACTCCTCCTAAACCTCCAAGCCCTCACAGTTTCCTAACATTTAGATTTCCCACATTATACTTGCTTTTTGTGATATATTATGTCCAGTCCATCTCCACATAGTTCCAAGATCTCTGCTCCTCTCCTTCTCTCCTAGCTCTCCTCCAAGCTCTCTCTTGCCTTTTCTCCTCCCACGAATTTCTTCCCTCCAGCTCCTCCTACTGCTTAACATTGTGTCTAATTGCTTTATTTTGGCCTGTTTACAGAGTTGAGACAGGATGCTTAGAATAAGTATCACAATACATTATCTGGATTGAAACCAGAGAGCGGAGTGGGGGGGGGGGGAATCAGCATTTGAATGAGCAAGGGTAAGGTGTATACATTTCAAAAGAACATTATACCAACACCTCCCTGAGCTCAGAAAATAAACTTTTCATTTTAAGCTTCTGTATCTGAAGTTGAGTTTTCTTGGCTGGGGGCAAAGGAGAAAGCCAGATGAGAAGCAGCATCTTTTTTGTCCTTTTTGCTTCATCATCCACTGAGATTTTAGGCATCCTGGCCACACACTCTAGCCGTTATGCGCTCAGTCATACTGTCTCTATCGTGATGGATGGTACTCTCTTAAATCATGAAACAAAGTAAATCTTTCTTCTTTTCAGCTGCATCTGTCAGGTATTTTGGGTACAATAATGAGAAAAGTAAGAATCACAGAAAACTAGGTGACCATTGGAGTCCCAGGGGTCCTTGTGTCCCCTTCCCAGAGTGTCAGATGTAGAGGATGAGCTGTCACACCTGGCCTCAGGAGTGGGGCCATAGTGAGGATGATGCATTGTCTTGGGGCTTTTTGTGTGATACCAGGAGCCTCTATGCCAACTTTGTTATAAATCCAGACAGTTTCGGCTCTGCATCATAGTTCCTGAATTTTGTTAAGATGTTCAGGAGACTCCTGTGCATACTTCTAGACACAGTCCCAGAGCTGTGCATTCTATTTCAGGTTCTGATGGGACAACTGAGCATTGAGCCAGGATTATGTCTTGCTCTCTTTCTTTTCAACAGCTAATCACTTAATTTGTAATTTCACTCACTCCAAGGTCTCAAATATTCAACCTCACTTCAGAAACCTATTTCTCCAGTCCAGACAACTCTGCCAACTACCAGCATGACTGATTTTCCCCCTGTCCATATACAGCAACTCTATTCTTCCATTCTTCAGCTCTAAATTTTCAGTGTTTGTTTAGCTCAGTTGTGCTGGAATTTTAAAATACACTGTCATGCCTGACTTTTGTGTAGATGCTGTGGATCCAAACTCAGGTCCTCATAATTGTGTAGCGTTCACCATACCCACTGAGCCACCTCTCCAGTCCTTCATTCAGGAGAGCCTGTCTGGACTTGAAACTCTCTGAAAAGAATGATGTCTTACATAGGAAGTCTCTTCTGCCGTGGGCTTCACACATACATGAGGCTGGACTACCACTGACCACAGAACCCACAGATGTGGCTGAGGAAAAGTCCAGACTTTAGAGGAAAGATGCAGAAGGGACCAGTAATAAATTCCCCTTTTCAACAGAATTTCTCTTTTCACTTTTTTCCTGTAAGCTTAATCTTGTCAATAAAGAAAAAAGGAAATTGGATTCAGAAATAAAATTGAACTTACATAAAATGTAAGTGCCATAATTCTTTGTATTTCCCTGAAGAAAATGCACCCTGGTCTGTAGTAAGCAGCCTCTTTACATCTTCCTTATACCTGAACTTGATGTTTCTCTCTGATTTACATTTTGATGGTTTTTTTTTTTTTGAGATAAGATTTCTCTGTGTAACAGACACAGCTGCCCTAGAATTCTGTTTGTAGCCGAGGCTAGCCTTGAACTCACAGAAATCTGCTTGACTTTGCCTAGGATCAAAGGTGTGCGCCACCACACCCAGCTACTCTGATTTATGTTTAAAGAGAGAAAAATCCAGATTGACATACCTCAAAGCAAACTTGATTAGGATAATTGTATGGCCAGCCCTATAGGTAACTGTAAAGATTACCAGGTCAGTTCCCAAATACCAGTGTCAGACAGCACACCCAAAGTAGACAGATATTTCCCCAAATCAGAGAACCTACTTCTATCTGCTTCCTTCCACACAATGTTCTTATATTAAGCCTCTTTCATGAGGAAAGACAGGAAACTTTTAAACAACCCTATTAAGTTCTTACTTAATGGGTCACTTATTGATTTTGTTTTCCTTTTCTACATAGACCAAAGTGGTCTTAAATTGAATTAGTACCCATTATTAATACTCTGCTTTCTGAGTTCTAGGAATACAATCATGGGCTACCATGCCTATTCTCCATACACACACACACACACACACACGCAGAGAAAGACAGACAGAGAAAGAGAGAGAGAGAGAGAGGAGAGAGAGAGAAATTTAGATGCATAGGCCAGGCCTGGAAGTATGCAGTCGAGCCTGTGGCTGACCTTAACCCTCTTGTCTCCAACTCTCAGGCATTGAGATTACAGAACTATATCACCACGCTGAGAAAAGATATGTATTCTTTATATACTTCCTACACCAGATAAGTGTATGCCTTATAAGTGAGACTGAACTATTTCTAACTTATTCTGAGAAATGAAAGGCTGGCTTAACATGACCCAGGACTGGACAATGTATAAAGAATGGAAAACTTTGGAACACTGTGTCCTAAATGGGATGTCTTCATCAAACCCCTTCCCTCAAGAGCCATAAATGTATGCAGAAGAGGAAGTGGAAATATTGAGAGAACCAGAAGTGGTGGGTGATTCCAAGGGAACTGTCTTCTAGACATGACAGGGTTGATGCACATAGGAACTCACCGAGACTGTGAGAGCATGTACAAGACCTGAACAGGCTCAAGCCAGACAAAAATCTCATCACTGAAAAGGGGGAGTGGATACAAAGTCCTAACCCTGATAATTTAGTGTGTGTGTGTGTGTGTGCTTGGTTTTGAATTTTTTTTTGTCTTACTCTTTTTTTCTTCTTTTAGAGAAAAAGAGAGGAGAGAGACAGAGATCTGGGGAGAAGTTGGGGAAAGGGAAACTATGATCAAACTATATTGTATGAAAAGCCAGGTTTGGTTCTCATGCCTTTAATCCCAACACTAAGGAGACAGACACAGGAGGATCTGTATGAGTCGGAGGCCAGCCTGTCTACTTAGTTCCAGGAGAGCCAGGCCTATATAGAGACACCTGTCTCAACTCCCCTTCCAAATATGTATATACATATATGCATATATGTGCAGTATGAAAAATTAATAAAAATAATAGAAACAAAGACTGATTTAGTAGGATATGGGGAAGTGAATTAGATTTATTATTTAATCCTTATTTGTCCTTATGCTAATTTATGTTCTTTTGTCTCTTTGAAGATCTCTTGCCTGAAGTCAAAGATCTCTTTGATTCCTTGCCTGAGCTTTTTGTCCTCATCCATCGACTTGATTTTAGTGTGTGAAACTTCTTTTTTAAAATTGCATTTATTTTTAGTTTGTGTGAGTGCATGTGTGTGTGTGTTCATGTGTGTCCTGTGCACACAATATGATGCAGGCATGGAGGAAGATAGAGTCTGTCCTTCCACTATTTCAGAACTTGAGATGAATTTCAAGTTTCACTTCAAAAAATTTCATTTTTTTCAGGCTTGGTGGGAAGCACCTTTATTTGATAAACCACCTCAAAGGGGCTAATGTGTAAGACTTCTAGGGATGTTTCAGATATGGGAAGCTAAAGAGACCCAGGACTGCTACCTTTAAATATGGTGCCCTGGAATGCTGCTTGTTTTACAGTAAGGGAACTTAGTAATAGATGCTGAGTAAGGGCTTTGTCCCCAAATTGCCTGATGTCCTGAATCACAAAAACAGAAGCCAACTATCTTTGGTCTTTTTCCTCTGTTTCCTTAACTGCCTTACATGGCAGAAAGCCTGTCAGCATCACAGATAGACATTTGCCACATATTTAAATCTTATTCAGTGTCCAAAAAATAATATTTTCAAATCATTTGCAAATCGGTTCATCCTATGGGTCCCATGTCAACTGTATATTCTCTAAACTCACTGAATTCCTGGAAAAATAATTAACTGTCCCTAAACGTTCTGCATTCTTCCCACCCTCACCCCTTAGAAAAGGGGCACAGAAGCTTCTAAACATGCTGGATGGTTCTCAACTCACAGGCATTCTCTGGCTTTGGGCATCTGGATACTGGGAATAGTGGCTAGCGCCATACCTGACTCAGAAAGTAGTTGTAGAGGCATGTTCGATGGACCTGAAGTCACTGAGATACTTTTCTTGAGATCTATTAGATCAAACTCTTTTATATTCCTAGAATTTACTTGCCATGTTGTGCTGAGCTTCACAGTTGAGTCTGTTGGTATCTTGACATGAGTTGAGCTGTGGAACTGAATAGCAATTACTTGTCACACACACCGTCTGCCAGTTACTTACATGATTTAAAAAATTTTCAAATTAAAAATGTATTTTGTGTGTGTGTGTCTTTGTCTGAAATAAACTCATGTAGCCAGGCTGGCCTCAAACTTCATATGTAGCTGAAGTTGGACTTGAACTCCTGATCTTCCTGCATCTACCTCCCAAGTACTGAGATTACAGGTGTGAGCCTCTCTAAGAAATAAAAATTAACTTCATTAGATTAAGCCCTTGAGTATCATCTTTTTGTATCTTTGATGGTGTAAAAAATATACACAATGAATTTTGCTACATTCTAAGATATCTGTCTCAAAGGAAATAACTGTTTCCTGAAACTAGCCTTCTTGGTCAGATGGCTCAGTGTGTAAAGGCACTTGAGTCACAGAAAGGTGAAAGAACAGTGGCCCCATGAAGTCATCCTCTGACCTCCACAAACACACATGACATGTGCACCCCCACATCACTCACAAACACAATAAAACAGTAATAACGATGATAACAATAATTTGTCTTCCATCATGGAATACCATTTACTTGGAAGACTTAATGACAGAGAAACTATGATTCAAATTTGAATTTTTTGGGAGTATTTTCTCAAAAATGAACATCAGCTGGCAATATTTGTTTCCAGTAATAAGAAGGAACAACCTAGAATTTTAAAAACATATCCATATCCACTATGACAATTTACCTAAATCAACAAAACTTTAGATGCAGTGGGATGGTAATATTAACACACATTTGTGATAATTAAATGAAGAAGCAGATATGAAAATCTAGCACCTTTTATTTATACAGACAAGAGAATAGCAAAAATGAAAAATATAAATGCATCTTGTCAGAAGCCCATGGAGCTTTCTCTAACTAAAGCAGATTATATAATAGGACACAAAGTACATCAAAACAAACATAAAAAAATGTGGAATAAGTTTTGTAGTCTATCCATTCACAATGGAAACTAAAATAAATAAGAACTATAGAACATATACAAATTCATGGAAATTGAAAACAAGCTATCAAAGAAATAGAGAAGGAAATAATTAAATTCCTAGAACAGAATGAAAGTGAAAACATAGCATATCAAAACTTAAGGAACACAATGAAAGCAATGCTGAAAGCAAATTTTATAGCTACAAGTAACAACATTAAAGAATCAGAGGCATCTCAAATAATCTAACACACTGGAGGACCTTTAAAGAATACACAAACTCCCAAATCAGTAAACAGAAAGAAGCAATGAAGATTATGACAAAAATTAATGAAACAGAAATGATAAAAAGAAATATAAAGACTAAAAGAAAACATTTCCTTGAAAAGGTAAATATACTAATAAAACATCAGACACACTAAGGTCTCTTGTTCCATGCACAGGCACACACCCATTCTCATATGTATGCGTACACACACACTACATTCACACACATTCATACACAAACAAATCATTTTAAAGAAAAATATGTTAAAGCTCATACGAAAGAAAAAGACTCCAGATGGCCAAAGCAATTGGGAACAAAGAATAATGTTATAAATATTACTGTATCTGATTTCAAATTGTAGAATAGAGCTATGGTAACACAAGCAACACGGTGCTGCTATAAAAGCAGGCCCAAAGACCAACGGAATCAACCTACACTGCTACTGCCTATTGCTTTTTGCCAGCCTCGTCCACAGATGGTGCCACGAAAACTGGATATCTGCATGTAGAAGGGTGAAACTAGACTGCCATTCCTTTGTATAAAAATAAACTCTAAATGGATCAAACACCATAACGTAAGATCCAAACTGAAACTGTTAGTGGGAAAATACTTCAATATACAGATAGGCAAGTACTTTTGCTCTGTGTCACCTGATTGTCCTAGAGCTTGCAATATAGACCAGGCTGATCTTGAGCTCACAGAGATCTACCTATCTCGGCCTCCTTGGTGATGGTATTAACGGTGTATGCCATCATGCCTGATTCAGGACTTTCTGAAATGAACTCCAGTTGCCTAAGAAATACTGCCTAAAATTGAGAAATGGGACCCCATATAGCTATAAAACATCTAGGCCATCAATATGTCTCAGTTGGTAGAGATACTTGCTATCAAGCCCCCAAAATGGGTTTGATGGCCAAGATCCATAAGATGGAAAGAGAGAACTGATGCCTACAAGTTGCCTACTGACACACACACTCTCTCTCTCACACACACACAGAAAATATTTTTTAAATTAAAAAGTCATCTGAACAGCAAAAGAAACAGGTAATGGAGTGAAGAGCTTGCCTACAGAAAGGGAGAAAATCTTGAAAGATGTACATCTAACAAAAGATTAATATTTCAAATATACAAAACTAAAAAAGTCAAATAATCAACAAATAGTTCAAGAAATAATTCAAGAAATAGTTCTTAAACTATAAAATGCAAATGACCAATAAATACATGGAAATGTACAATTTCATTAGTTATTAGAGAAATGTAAATTAAACCTATTTTGAAATTCCATTTCATCCTTATCAGAATGATAGCCATTTATGAAATAAGAAACAGGGGCTGGATACAGCTTGCTTAAGTGTGAGGCCTGAGTTCAACCCAGAATCCAGGTAAAGCTGAATACTCTAGACTCTAGAATCTAGAGCATCCACAATGCCAGCACTCCTGCAGGGAGATAAGAAATGGAGACAGGAGAATTGCCCAAAAGGTGAATGTCCAGCTAGGATATGCATCTACGAGCAAAAAGAGACACTGTCTATAACAAGGTGGCAGGTGAAGACTGACATCCAAGGTCTCTCTCTCTCTTTCTCTCTCTCTCTCTCACACTGGCTGTCTAGAATATGAATAAAGAGCTCGTATATGGAAATGTAAACTAGTCTAGTAATAGGGCTGAGGATGTATTATCTGGAGGAGCCTTGCCTAGCATGCAGAAAGCATGTGTTCTATCTCCAGCACAGCATAACACAGCGTGATTCAATAGGCTGCAACCTCAGCACTTAGTGGGTGGAGACAGAAGGATAGGAAGCTCAAGGTCATCCTAAGTTTGAGGCCAGCCTGGCTACAGGAGACTGTCTCTTGAATATACTTGAATAGAAACATTCTTATGTTGCAACACATTACCATATAAAATGAATGCACACAATGAAAAACCTTAAAAAGTGAAAACTATTTAGTTTTTTGTTGTTTTGAGTTTTTCAAGTTTGGAGGGTTTTGTTTGATGCAGGATCCCCTGTAGCCCAGGCTAGCCTCCAATTTGCTATGAAACTTAGGATATTCTTTGTTTTGTTTTGCTGAGACAAGGTTTCTCTGTGTAACCCTGGATACCCTAGATATCTGTAGACCAGGCTGATCTGCCTGTCTCTGCCTCCTGAGTGCTGGGATTAAAGGTGTGCATCACCATCCCACAGCTTGGAACTGAGCATATTTTTAAACATCCAATCCTTCTGGAATCACACCCTGTGATCGTATTACTATATTGATATGTGCCGTCACACGTGGTCTTATGTGGTGCTTGGGACTGAACCCAGGGATTAGAGCAATGTAGGTAGGCACTCTACCAAACTGACTGTAGCCCTAGCACTGTTTGCTCTGTTCTGTTTTCCTTTTTCACCTTCAGTATTTGTGTGTGTGTATCCACTTGTCCAAGTATGCCACAGTGTAAGCACCTGTTCTTACTTACTGGGCCAAGGTTACCTGATATGGCTGGTCCAGGAATTAAACCAGGCTCTAGTTGGAGGGAGCACAGCAAGATTCAGGCTGTAACGTTTTTTACTGATAGTAGAGTTGTTTTTTTTTTTTACCCCTATCAGAAACAATATAATGACAACTGCTAAGCTGTAGTTGGATGTTTGCAAGCTATACAGGGAACACAAGATTAATGCCTCAGACCATTGTCCTGTCTAGTTCCTTGCTTCCTTGACTTCTAAGGGAACATACAAAGGAACACAGACTAGCCTGAACACTTTACTGCCTCAGGGATTGCCTTCATCTCTCAGGAAATGAAGGCACATAGTGCTCCAAGAGCCATGAACTCTAACCTGAATAACCTATGATATATACCAAGGCATACTGGCCAGGCCAACTTCATGGTTCCTTGCATCACAGTGCACATGCAAAGGTCGGAGGACAACTTGCAGGACCTGGTTCTTTCCTTCCACTATGTGGGCTCCCAGAATATAACTTACATAAGGTCTTCGGCAACAACTGCCTTAAACTGCTGAGCCCTCTCCCTTGCCCCACCCCCCTTTTTTGAGACAGGATGTACCACAGCCTAGCCTTGCACTGTGACAAGTTTCTTGTCTCTGCCTCATAAGTATTGGGGTAACAGTCCACCAGACTGTCTTAATCACGTCTCTGTTGCTGTGAAGAGACACCATGACCACAGCAACTCTTATAAAGGAAATCACTTAATCAGGGCTTGCTTTCAGTTTCAGAGGTTTAGTCTGTTATCATCACGGGGGAAGAAAGCATGACAGCATGCAGGCATTCATGGCAGTGGAGAGGTAGCTGAGAATTCTACATCAGGATACACAAGCAGCAGAAAGAGAGAGCTATTGGGCCTGGCTTTGGCTTTTGAAATACTAAACCCCTAATGATACACATCCTTCAACAAGGACACACCTACTCCAACAAGGCCATAACTTCTAATCCTTCTCAATAGTGCCACTTCTTGATGATTAAGCATTCAGATACAGAGCCTATGGGGTAGGGGTGGGGGGCATCAATTCCTATTCATACCATCACATGACCTATAGCTTACATTTTTACTATGGTAAATGCTGATCAGTATAACCTACATAAAATACCACGTTCATAGCAGCTTTATTGGTAATAGCCAGAACCTGGAAACAACCCGGAGGGCCCTCAGTTGAGGAATGGATACATTTACCCAATGGAATACTACTCAGCAATTAAAAACAAGGAAATCATGAAATTTGTGGGCAAATGGTGGGATCTAGAGAAGATCATCCTTAGTGAGGTATCCCGGAAGCAGAAAGACATACATGGTATATACTCACCTATAAGTGAATATTAGACATATAATACAGGATAAACATAATAAAATCTGTACACCTTAAGAAGCTAATCAAAAAGGAGGACCCTGGGTAAGATTATCAATTCTCACTCAGAAAGACAAATGGAATGGACATTGGAAGAATGAGAAAACAGGAAACAGGACAGGAGCCTACCACAGAGGGACTCTGAAAGACTCTACCTAGAAGTGTATCAAAGCAGATGCTGAGACTCATAGCCAAACTTTGGGCAGATTGCAGGGAATCATATGAAAGAAGGGGGAGCTAGTAAGACCTGGAGAGGACAGAAGCTCCACAAGGAGAGCAACAGAACCAAAAAGTCTGGGCCCAGAGCTCTTTTCTGAGACTGATACTCCAACCAAGGACCATTCATGGATATAACCTAGAACCTCTGTACAGACATAGCCCATGGCAGCTCCATATCCAAATGGGTGTCCTAGTAAGGGGAACAGATACTGTCTATGACATGAACTCAGTGGCTGGCTCTTTGGTCACCTCCCCCTTAGGGGAGAGCAGTTTTGCCAGGCCACAGAGGAGGACAATGTATCCAGTCCTGATAAGACCTGATAAGCTAAGGTTAGAAGGAAGGGGAGGAGGACATCCCCTATCAGTGGACTTGGAGAGGGGCACGGGAGGAGATGAAGGAGGATGAGATTGGGAGCAAATGAAGGAGGGGGCTACAGCTGGGATACAAAGTGAATAAACTGTAATTAATATAAAAATAATAAATTTCTACTGGAAAAAAAGAAAGAGAAAGAGAGAAAGAGAACCTGTTTTGTAAAGCCATATAGAATCCTAAAACTAAAACACTGAGAATTTCTGACTGATAGCCTCCTGGAGGTGGGGGTGGGGAGCAAGGAGACACTGTGAAAAAGAGCACTAGGTGCAGGAGGAATGGGGTGGTGGTAGGGTTCCTTGTCTCAGGTTTTGTCTTTCAGAGTGGGGATGCCAAAGGCTGGGAATTTCCATCAGCCCTGGGTTTCATTTCTCCACTTACTTCCTTTGTCTTTCTGCCTTAAGCGAGTGTTCTTTACTTCTGGGGAAAGCCAATCAGAGTCACCGCAGTCTCTTCCCACATAGTGCTATAAAATCCACAGAGAGGAACAAGGATCTAATTTCTCCAATTTCTTCGAAACACCAAGGATGAGGACTCCAGCTCCCCGAAGTTTCCTCCTGCTGCTCTTGGCTGCCCTAGCTCCAACTCCGACCCAAACCAGTGAGTATAGGGTCCTGCTGGGAAGAGTGTGGAATGGGCGCAGCACTAGGGAAGTATGAGCTTTCCGGGCTCCTGGAGATGAGAGTTCTTTGCCCATGGGTCTCCACCCCTTCACCTTGCTTTCCTAGAAGCACTGAGTCCCTAGAGAAGAAAAGAGGGTTGATTTCTTACTTGTGCACACCCATCCTAGGCTCACACTCGCTAAGCTATTTTGAAATCGCCATGTCTGGGCCTGGCCTCTTGAAGCCCCGGTTCATCTCCCTTGGCTATGTGGATGACTCGCAGTTTGCGCACTTTGACAGCGATGAGCAGAGTCAGAGGCTAGAGCCGCGAGCACCATGGGTGAAGCAGATAGAGCCAGAGCGTTGGGAGCGAGAGACACTGAGAGTCAAGAACCACGCACAGAATGCCCAAGGTCTCCTACAGGACGCAATCAAAGAATACAACCAGAGCCAGGACGGTGAGTGTCCCGGAGTCAGAGGTCACGACCCACCCAGGTCCCCCTACCCTCTCTAGTTTCTTGGGGTCCCCGGGACTGAGATTTAGCCTTGAGGTTGCAGGAGCCATAGAGATCCTCGGCAAGGGAGTTGAGGCTTTGGCTAATCCAGGTTAGGTCTAAATCCAAACCCCTGGGCTGGGGCCAGGTGGGCACTCAAAGCTAACTGTAAAGGCGGGGCCAGTCTCTCACACTTTCCAGTGCATAACTGGCTGCACCATCGGACCTAATGGGCGCCTCCTCCGAGGATACAGTCATCACGCCTATGATGGCCAGGATTACATTGCCCTGAGCGAAGACCTGAAAAGGTGGAGTGTGGCCGACTCAGCGCCTCAGATCACCCAGCAGAGGTGGAGGGACTCTGGTGTGGCAGAGATCGTCGGGGCTTTCCTGGAGGTGGAGTGTGTGCAGACCCTCCTTGGCTACCTGGAGATGGGCAAAGAGATACTGTTGCGCACAGGTACAAAGGAGCCGAAGGGATTAGGGACACTACCATTGGATTTGGGCTCAAGTCTCCCAAGGAAGAGTATCGCCTCTCTCTTTCACATTGGGAAGGAAAATAGTGCTTCTGGGTTTCCAATGTCTTTGGAGACTGATCCCAGGGATGCTGAACTCTCTCAGCCCCTACCTAGTCAGTATTCCAAATCCATTTGCCAGTGGAAAAAATGGAGTGCCTTCCCCTAGGCTAGTGTAACCTAGAATTTGCCAAGGAATACATTTCCAGGTGCCTGAATCCAGGCTACTGTCCCAATTTGTGCTCCTCTTCCACCACACTTCTGTACATTGCCGGGATGGTCACACGAACACAACTGCACTATCCTAGGGAGAACACAAAATGCCTGAATTTTCCACTTTTCCTCTTCAGATCCCCCAAAGGTACATGTGACCCATCATCTCAGACCTGAAGGTGATATCACTCTCAGGTGCTGGGCCCTG
This sequence comes from Pachyuromys duprasi, assembly GCA_028658305.1. NCBI lineage: Eukaryota > Metazoa > Chordata > Mammalia > Rodentia > Muridae > Pachyuromys > Pachyuromys duprasi. The sequence goes on along the minus strand of CM053756.1, from coordinate 57,316,249 downwards.
CACTTCTATCCTTCGGAGATCACTCTGACCTGGCAGTTAGATGGGGAGGACCTGACTCAAGATATGGAGCTGGTGGAGACCAGGCCTGCAGGGGATGGAACCTTCCAGAAGTGGGCAGCTGTGGTGGTGCCTTCTGGGGAGGAACAGAGATACACATGCCATGTGATCCATGAGGGGCTGCCTGAGCCTCTCACTCTGAAATGGGGTAAGGAGGAGAATAGACAGAATCTGTTGCCAGAAAAATTTCAGTCCAGTCTGAAGACCTGAACAAGGTCATGGCTGAAAGCTGACATCAGGTCTTCAGTCTTCCTTCACTTCCTAGAGACACCTCATCCCATCATCCGCATCATGGGAATCATGGCTGGTCTGATGCTTTTTGGAGTTTTGGTCACTGGAGTTGTGGCTGCCGTTGTGATAAGGAAGAAGAGGAGCAGAGGTAGGGAATGGGTTGTGTCTGAGGATTTTTTGTCTTACTGGGAAATTCCTATCTGCCTGTCTCATATTTTGTTACCATGAGGCACATATGTGCAAGCATGCTTATCTGATCTGGGACCATGTGTATTAACATTAGCTTTTTGTAAAGCACTTGTGAAAAGGAAGGACAGATTTTTCATATTGTGATTCTGTAGATTCTTATCATTTAAACAGAGAGATGACAGCTAAAGGGACAGCTTCACAAGGGCCTTTGGTCCTCTTCCTGCCCACATGTCTTTTCTCATGTTTCCTGATCCAGCTGTACACCTGTAGCCAGACTTTTAGACACTTACTTAATGTCTAGTCATAGGAGGTTTCCTGGTACCTCAAAACACTGCATATTCTTGGTTGTTTTTCCCATAGATAAAAGATGACATATTTCTGTGCAGATAATTTCTCCAAGAATTGACTTTCCTCATTCTAGTTTCACCCTTTGGCCACATGGCATAGCACTTAACTCTCCTCACACACTAGGGAATACTGCAAGAGAGTCTAGCAAGGAGGCAAAGACCAAGTCTCTACAAATATTCCTGCAATTGGTAATAGCATGAGTTCTCAGCTCCACGAACTGAGGGACCATATGCTGGACCTTGACTCAGCAAAAGGAGATAAGGAAAAGTTGGAACTGCAAAGGATACATTTTGGCAAGGATGACATTGCCACATAGTTTCCAGGAGAAGCAGGGAGGGGCACCAGCGGTGTGATTAGTGGCATCTGTGTGTGACCAGGTGTGGATAGGACCAGATCTTGTGTGACCAGGTGTGGATAGGCTTACAGGTTCTGTTTCTAGGTTCTGATGTCTTAAACTTGTTTCTTTGGCTTTCCCCTAAATCAAGGAAGCCCCAACATCATATATAAAAATTCTTATGTTTAAATAAGAAAATGGATTTCATTATTTCTAACAAAAAATAAGAAACCAGTTTGGGGAATTTTCAAATAACCATTCAGAGACTTTTGTTGTGTAAATTGCTTTCTAAATCGCCCATCTGAGGCTACACCTCATGGGAGAGAAAACGATATGTCAGCATGATAACTCAGGACATATGTCTTTTCTCTTAAAGATTCTTAAAATGCCTAAGAACCTTCTCCAGATATGTGCTACTTTGATCACTGACATCACTAACCACAAATATTATTCTAAACTAACCATGTCGCTTCCCAGATCCATACTTTAGATTATGGGTCATAGAGCCCAGGACTCACTTTGTTGTGTTGTGTTGTTGTGTTTTTTTTAATACAGGGTCTCATGCTGTATCCCAGACAGGCTTCCAGCTCACCGCGTAGCTGTCATGGTTAAACTTCTTCGTTCACTTGACTGGATTTAGAATCACCTAGAAAATACATCCTGAGTGTACTGTGAGGGTGTTTCCAGCCAGGGTGAACTGAAGAGGGAAATCCCACACTGAATTTGGTTGGTACCATCCATGGCCAGGGTTCCCAAGACTGAAAATAGAAAATGGAGAAAGCTATATGAAGCTGTATGAGAGCAAGTATTCCTCACTGCCTTATTCCTGATCAGTGGAGATGAGGCACCCCAGCCACATACTCCTAATGTCATGAAGTCTGCCATACTTCTATGCCAAGGTGGTCTGTGTGCTAAGTTACAAACCAAAATAAACCCTTTCTTAAGTTGCTTCTGTCATGGTTTTGTCACAACAGTGAGAAAAGTTATTAATACAGAAACCAACACTGGCCTTGAAGTCCCAGCAACCTTTCTGCCTCAGTTTCTAGAGTGTGGAGATTATAGGCATGGACTACCACACTGGCTTCAGAAGTCGTGTGTGTAGCAAGATACAATGGTGACATAGCCTAGTAATTCCTTTCTATATTATTCTTTCTATGTGATCTGAAGACCGGCAGCCTCTGTCCAAAGCCTGTTATAAAGTCAGAATTTCAGCTCTAAAACAGACATCCTGAATCTTGTGGTATCCAGAAGACTCCTGTGCTTTGGAAAGTCTTGGGCTTCTGGTCTATGGCTTTCTAGACATCCTCCAGAGCCCTACATTCCACTTCAGGCGAACATTCTGTTGAGATGATTGAACACTGAACCAAGATTCAGCCCTTGCTCTCTTTCAACAATTAACCATTCCCTTTGTGATTCTACTCATTTCCAAGGTTTCAAATAGCATTTAAAATGCCACCCAAACCTATTTCTCCATTCTCGACAATTCTCCCAAATACCTTCAGACTCATCTGGCCAATACCAACATGATTGCTTCATTGTCATTTCCTTGTCTTCTAACCCAACTCTGATCTGCTACTTGCCAGTCTGTTTTAGTCAGGATTCTCAAGAGAAAAACACACAGACACACACTCACACACTCTCTAATTTGTTAGATTTTTTTTTAAAAAAGTGAGAGCTGAGAAAGCAGTAGTTACTCCACCCTTGAGGTTGCCGCCTCAACAGCTGCAGTCTCTCTGTGGGACGACACTGGTATACTCAGTCTACTAGTGAGGTGCCTCAGTAGTCCCAGTCTGGCACAGGAAGCCCAGAAAGTTCTCAGAGAGCTACTCTTCCCTATTCCAGCTAGGAAGCTTGGAAACACACATTCCGTTATCAGCAAAGGAATCAGCAGTAGCAGCAGCAACAGGGCAAATCCCCTCAGTAGAAAGAGGGAAAGCTTTTTTCTGAAATGCCCATTTTTATCTAGGCTGCTACTTGAAGGTGCCACCCACAATTGGTGTCGCGCCCACCTCGCCAGCAAGGAAGACGCCACAACAGGATTCTTCTGAAGCACGCTTTATTGGGGATGCATCATGCTATTCAGCTGCGCAGCTAGTGGTAAAAAGTGGAAGACCCTGAGCTCCGGACTGACACTGCTTAAATAGGACTTAAGATGGCATGTACTTCCATGATTGGTCCGTGTCTCAAACCCTCATTAGCATAATCCCTGGCGGGCTATGCACATGCGCACACGAGTGGTTTACCACTGCCGTGTCCACGAAGAACCCGGAAACCGGTGCCATCTTGTAATGGCGACTGCCGGCTCCTGACATCTCCCCCTTTTTTATTAAGATGCAAGAGAAACTTCAGGTACTGATCAAGCCTTACCTTCTACAGTTCGGCGATCGAGGTACCATTTTTTAGAGAGTAGGGAATCACCTTGTCTCGTGCAATGAGGCAAGACTCTGAGACATGCAAAGGTTGATATCCCAGGGCAAGTCCATGCCTTTTCTGGTGCAATGGGACAAACCCTTAGAGTGCAAAGGCCATGGATAAAGGAAAATATGCATTGAAAGACTGATAGGGAGAGATTGGTTCATGTGGTAACACGGTGGGATACACAATGAGATACTACGACCATCAGTCCATTAATCTTTCAATGCAGCCAGCCATACGCTCGGTGATTGCCCTAATTCAATAGCTGCCAAAGCTT
>CM053756.1:57254731-57311898 GCA_028658305.1 Pachyuromys duprasi | reverse complement strand
CAACAGGGGAGGACCTCCTCCCCTTCCATCCAACCCCAGCTCATCCTGTCTCCTCAGGGCTGGCTGCAATGTCCTCCCCTGGGATCTAGCCAGTCTGTCACTCCCTGGCTTGTATGGGGGAGGGTCAAAGAGTCAGCCATCAAGTTCATGACTGAAACAGTCCCTGTTTCCCTCACTAGGGTCTTCAGTCCTACACTGAACTATCATGGGCCCCATCTGAGCGGGGGTTCCAGGCCACATCCACACATGGTCCTTGATTGTAGAAACCGTCTCATACAAGACCCCTGTGCCCTGCTCAGTTTGGTCTTTGTGGAGCTCTTGTTCTCCCCAAGTCTCACCACTATCCTTAATTTTAATGAAAGATGTATTTGCCCCTTTATGCGTGACTATCTTAGGTCTTGCCCTGGAAGTGGCCAATGATGATGGGGGGGGGAGGGGAGCTGACGGGGCATGCGGAGGGGGGTCTATATCTTTCCTCCTCGTATCTGGCTGCTTCCTCCTCCAGCTCTTCCTCATCTGCAGTATCCAGTTCCTCTGACCCCGACAAGTCTGGGTTTCCAGACTCAGAAGAACTGGATTCAGATTCTAAACCCTTTTCCCCTTTTTTCTTTCTCTCTTCAAATGTGTCATGACCCTTTCCTTTTTTCTTTACTCTATCCTGTTTTGACTTCTTGTGTCTAGACTTCCTTTCTGTCTGATTCTGACATGCTCTCTTGGTGTTCTACCAGCAGTTTTTGTCCCTCCCTCACCTTTTCTTCACATCGTTTATCCTCTAAACATGCCTTTATCATTTTCCATATTGGATAAGTACCTGGGCCCAATGTGCCTTGACGGTGACAATTCAGGACCAGGCAAATGAAAATGAAAGCGTAAAGAAGAGGATTTACTCCTGCAACGAGCATTCCTTTCAACAGAAAGCCGGATCTGATCCTTCCGGCGTGTCAGTTCTGAATCCTCCTCGAAGAGGGGTCTCTGCTGGTGCTCTGTTTCTTCCCGGGTCTTGGCACCACTTGTCGCCCCCACCTCGCTAGCAAGGAAGACGCCACAAAAGGATTCTTCTGAAGCACGCTTTATTGGGGATACATCATTCTATTCAGCTGCGCAGCTAGCGGCAAAAGGCGGAAGACCCCCGAGTTCCGGACTGACGCTGCTTAAATAGGACTTAAGATGGCATGTACTTCCATGATTGGTCCGTGTCTCAAACCCTCATTAGCATAACCCCTGTCGGGCTATGCACATGCGCACACGAGTTGTTTACCACTGCCCTGTCCACGAAGAACCTGGAAACCGGCGCCATCTTATAATGGCGACTGCCGGCTCCTGACAAATTGGGATATTCTTTCCCACACCAATCAAGGCAATCAGGACAATTCTTTAGGTATGGCTCCCTACACAAGTGATTCTAATTAGTAACAAGTTAATATTAAAACCAACCATAATATAGCCCTAATTTTTTTGTGTGTGTGTCGTCTTACACACATTTTGTTCTCTGTACTGACCTGGTAGAAATGTTGTAGTCACATTATCCACATTTAAAATAAAGACAAAAGCCATTTTCCAATCATTTTTCTTTGCTCACACCTGGGGAAAAGCAACCAATGTCCTTATAAAAGTTGTCCAATATAACTTTCTGATTACTTCCTCCATTTTATTGCTTGCTCTCCACAAATCCATTCACATCTCAACCAGAAGAATCATCTATTACCTTTGTCATTATGTTTTGTAAACACAGTCTATGAGGCTGAATTTGTGGGTCTCCTGCCTCTGCCTGCCAAATGCTGGGATTCTAGACAAGTACCACAATATCTGGCTCATGGTGTTTTGTTTTGTTTTTTTAAATTGTAAATTGTATATTGTAGACTTCTATTCTCCATTCTATTCTGTTGTTTCCTGTGCCCTGTAACTTTTCCTAATGTTCTGGTTTATTTATATATCTGGAAGTGTTTTACCCAGTGTTTTCTTCTAGTGGTTTCAGAATTTTGTATTACATTAAATTCTTGATCTATTTTGAATTGATTGTTTACAAGCTGATAAGGATACAGTGTTAGTTTTTTTTTCTATACCATTTGTTGAACAAGTTTGTTTTTCCAATTTATTTTTAACACTATTGTTGAAAATTAAGTGGCTATAACCAGGATTATTATTTCTACATCCTCTAGTCTCTTCCATGGTCCATTTGCCTACTTCTGTGCCTGCACCATGCTGATTAGAGATATACTATAATGCTTCCAGCATTGTTCTGCCAAGAATTACTTTGGCTATTCAAGGACTTTTTTTCTTCCATATCAATTTTAGCATCGCCTTTTTCTAGCTCTTTAAGAATGCCGTTGATATTTTTGTGGGAATTACACTGAATTCTAGATTGCTTTCAGCATGACAGCCACAACACTCTGTACATTCATGAGCATCTCCTAGTATGTATCTGTGCATTCACAACAGATCTTCCATTTCTTAACTGTTTCTTTGTTTGTTTGCTTGCTTGCTTAGTTATGTAGACCAGACTGGTCCCAAAGTTTTGGCCTACTGAGTGCTAGATTGCAGATGAGCCACCATGTACAGGATTATTTGGTGCTTTCCTTACAGAGGCCTTTAACCTCCATATTTATCATTATTTCTAAGTATTTAGATTCTTTCACAGCAACTATGAATGTGTAGTTCTCCTGATCTTTCCCTCCATGTTTCTTATTGGAACATAGAAAAGCTTCAAAGTTTTGTGTGTGAACTCTGTTCCCTGTATTTTGCTGAAATTATTTTACATGTTTCAAACACACGATCACGTCATCTGCAAATAAAGATCATGTGACTTCTTCTTTTACTAGTGTTCGGTCCACTTGTCTTACTGCTCTGGCTCACTCAGGAACTGCTTTGAATAGTAGTAGAGGGAATAAGCCAAGTTTGGTGGTGCACACCTTTAGTCCAGCATTTGGGAGGCAGAGGCAGGTGACTCACTCTGAGTTCAAGGCCAGCCTCAGGGACATAGTGAGTTCCAGGCCAACTAAGGTTACATGTGAGACCATATCTAAAAAAAACAAAAACAAAAAGAGTAGAGAGTAAACACTTTTTATCTCACCCCAAGTTTAGAAAAAAATGTTTTCAGTCCCCACTCTCCCTTAGTGTAATGTTGGCTATGATTGTCTTATATAGCATTCATTATATTAAGATACATCTCTTGTATCTCTAGTTTCTTGAGGGCTTAAATTTATCATGAAGCATGTTGAATTTTGCCAAAGGCCCTTTTCTACATCTATTGAGATGATCCTGTAACTTCTTGAATATTTTGCATTTTTTTTTACTATCTAATGTTCCCCATTTCATCTCTAATTTTATTAAGTTTTTCTTTTCTTGTTTTGGCACAGAGTCTCACTGTGTATCCTAAGCTGGGTTGAAACTCACTATGGAGCCCAAGATCACTTTAAACTTCCAACACCTACCTCCTGAGTATGTAGGTGTTTGCTACCATGCCCAGACATCTTCACTATGAGTATATAACCACAGTGGAATGAGAAAAGTGGAATGAGAAGGTTTGTTATGTGACTGAACAACAAACATGTCTGGGGAAAGTCCTACACACATGAGCCAGAAACATAAGGATAGAATTGTTATTGCTCCTTTTTCTTTTTAAAAGTATAACTCTAAGAGAAATAAAAGAGTATCAATAGTGCAAATCATGTAAACAGACCAGGTAATTAGTTTATATCATATTCATGTATAGTTCTATATATCTTCAGGGTTGAGTTAAAAATATCAATGAATAAAATTTTATTTTCATAAATAACTGTAAACAATATCACTTAAAATACATTCTTGTGTAGTAAAGACATTTAATCTGGATATCAACTACCATAAATCATGGCTAAGAGTTATCTCTAGGCTATGAATGGGGAGAGTACATAATGGTTCCTGGGGTGTGGTAATGCTCTACTTTTCAGCCTGACTGATTACAGGGTATTACTATGAAGCCCTGCTGGCTTCTGTCCCCAAATTATCCTGTCTAAGCACTAGAATTATAGGCATTTGCCACCCTACAAAGCTTAAGAAATGTTTCTGTTCATGTTTCCTGATCTAACAACCAAGGCTAGGGGTTTCCTCTAGGACTCATAGTCCTATGTCCTTCCTGGTCTTTTTCTTTCCATAATTGTAAAATGATGTCCTTACACTCAGATAACTTCTCCATTCCATGTTCACTCCTGAGACATGTCTCAGAATTTGAACACTTTTCACATACTAAAAAGGTAGTTCTCAACCTTCCTAATTCTGCAACCCTTTAATACAGTTCTGGAAACCCATATGTGGGCATTTCTGCCTGTGGGTGGACTCACCTGAAAACAGAAGAGCAGTGTCTCAGCTCCTAATGGTCTTAGGTGTAGCCGGACTTTTGCTATTTGTGGGTTCTTCTTTTTCCCACCCTTTATATCCACCTCCAGTTCTACCCCCTATCACTAGATAGGATATAAGGATGGGGGGTAGGGAGGGAGAAATAAAGATCCCTGAATCTAACTTCTTTCCTCTTATTTCTTCTTTGCTTGTAGCAGGTCTTTGGTAGTTTGTGGGTTCTTCCCCTCCCCATTTATCCCCCTGGTTTCACCTCCCTATCATAATATAGGAGAGAGGGAGTGTGTGTGTGAGAGAGATTCCCAAATCTAATTTTTTTCTTGTTTCTTCTTTGAGCATGACTACTGACCACAATCAAGCCCCCTAAATGACCACCAACCCCCACCTAAAAGGACTCTAGCATTTATATACCCTCTGAGAAGTTCCTAGAATTCCAAACATCACACAATCATAGTAACTATCTGCAGGTCGCAAAATCATGCTCTGCTAGAGCATGAGACAAATCATAGTCAGCTGCTGTGAAGGAGCCACTATCCCTGCCTCTGGGATTAAAATGAAAACACATTATGTTTTTTAAAGAAGCCAAAGTTCCAGAATTATCACTACACTTACATGACTGCTAAATGGGTCATGACCCATAGCTTGAGAAACACTGCATTAAAGACTAGAAATGAGGCAGAGACCAAGTCCCTCCATCACTTTCCCAAACATTCTGGCAGATGGGCATGACCACATGCTTGACCTTGATTCATCACTTGGTGATGAAGAAAAGTTGGAATTGCATAGAATGCATTTAGCATTGCCACATTGAGTTTCCAGGGAGAGCGCAGATGCTGCCTCAACCATGGCGACCAGCTCCAGAGTGGTCAGTAGCGCTTGTGCCCAGTGGCTCCTGAATGGGACCTGATGTTGATCCATTTGTGGGTTCTGTGCATAACTGTGGTATGTTAAGCTCCCATTTCACACATAAAATTCCTTTGCATTTAAGTAAGAAATTGGATTTTACTATTTGTACATAAAACAAGAAATCATTCTAGGGAATTTTCAGGTATCAAGCAGTCACAGACTTTTGTTATATGTACTGTTTCATAAATTCCCTACTCTGTGGGTGGGGAAATAAGATATCTCTTTACATGTCCTCCTCCCTTTTGTTTCTCAAAGAAAAATTAAATGCCCATTTGAAACTCATCTCTGTCATGTGTGCTACTTTGATCACTGATATATCAGTGGCCTTAAATCTTGTTCATGTCTTTTCTAAGACCCACCATTTAGATTGGTGAATATTTTTTAAAGCAAGGTTTCATAATGTACGCCAGGCTGGCTTGGAAATCACAGATGCAGCCTTAGAATGAATGTCCTTGAGGATGTTTCCAAGACAGAATTAACTGAAAGGGAAGACTTACCCTAGATTGTGTTCCACCATTGCATGCTCTGGGGCCCCCAACTGAGTCAAAGAAGACAAAGGTGAGAGGCAGATGAGAACCCATATTCCCTATTCTCTTTCCTGACACAGAAAGATGCATGGAGTGCCAGCCACATGCTCTTGCAATCTCATCATGATGGACTCTGCTCTTCTAAATCATTAGCCAAAATAAATTCCTCTTCCTTCTAGTTGCTTCTGCAAAGTATTTTGTCAGAGGGATGAGAAAAGCAAACAATAGTCAACACTGACTTTGAACTCTTGGTAATCCTCCTGCCTCTGACCAGGATTACAAGTGTGAATGACCACAGCTGGCATGGGAATCACTTATGCAAAAGCTGAGAGGCTGATGCATATAGCCTAGAGGCTGCTGGTCTACATTCTTGCTGTTGTGTGATCGATAACCTCAGTTCAAGCCATACAGAATCCCACTCTACACCAGGCACAATGAATGTTCTTCCAGGGACTCATGTGCACAGGAAAGCTCCAGAGCTGGGTAGTCACTTCAGCATACAGGCAGGGGTTGATCTTGCTTTCCTTTCTTTTACCAATCACTCCTTTCTTGATTTTAGTCATTTCCAAGGTTTTAAATGTCATTTAACATCATAGCCTAAATGTTTTCCTTTAGCTCAACAATATCTCCCTAGTCATCTGCTGAGCTGCCAACTCCACTACTTCATTTCAATTTCTCCACTTCTGCTAACAAGGAATTTCATCCTTAACTTACACAATCATTTTGGGGCCTTCCTTTGTCCTTGTGCTAAATTTAATTCAGTAAGAAATGTTGTAATGTCCAAATGTTGTAAAACCCCAAATACAATTGGCTTACTACTTTTCTCTTTTACACATTTACAAGACAGATAAATGTTGGTTAAAGGAACCCTAACTCACCTTGTGTCTCTAGAATGAAGCTAACCTGAACATGGTATATGATTTGGAGAGATATGTTAAACTTGGTTTATAGGTATTTTTGAGAATTTTGCATCCATGCTTACCAGAGAAATTAGACTATAATTGTTAGTGTTGTTCAGTTTGGCTAGCTTCATAAAATGAGTTTGGTGGTGTTCCTTTTCTATATTACAGGCTAATTTGAGGATCATTAAGTCTGTTCAAACTCAGTAGTGAGTCCATTTGGTCCTGGGCTTTTTTGATTGAGAAACTCTCCATCCCTGCTTCAACAAAGTCAGCTATTCCCATAAAGAAGTTGTCTATAACATTCTTCAGTCTCTTTAAGGGATTAGTGAACCTCGGAATTACAAAGGAAACTAAACTGATACTAATGTGAGATGAGGAACAACTTCTCAAACCAGCAGTGTCAACCACAGAGAGCTGACAGGGGGAGCAGGAACAGTGTGTTGGAGTTGGCAAACCGGTATCTCAACGGCCAGCCCCCAGGGGACCTGACAAGTGGAACATCAGGCATCTGTGTGGTCACCTCCAGAAACTCAGCAGCGACAGGACTCCTTAACACCAAAGTGACACAAGCATGCGCTTGTCCTGGGTCGCCTATGGGAGGCTCAGCCCCTCCTCTTTTTTCCGCCTCACCCAGAGACTGTCTAATAAAACCTCCCACGTGGAACCTGTCGTGTGACTTGACTTAGAACTTGCCCTATATTTCGGCTGCCCAAATCCTAACAATGTTTACTCAAGCTGTTTTGCATATGGGGGGCAGTGCCACATTAGAGACTCTGTCAAAAAATAAGCATGTCCCATCACACCACAAATAAGGAAATTCTTTAACAGAATAAGCAGAGCTGGCAACATCACTCTGTGAGCAAAGGCTCTTATTGCCAAGCCGGATGGCCTTGTTGGATTTCCGTACCCGCATGACAGGAGAGCACCAGCTCTTGCAAGTGGTCCTCTGACCTTCACAATGACTTGGGGTGTGTGTGTGTGTGTGTGTGTGCGCGCGCACACACACACACACAAACACACCACTCATACACAAAAATATAATCTAAAAATTTTTTAAAGGATAATTTGAGGGCCAGGTGTGGTGTTGCACACCTGTAATTTCAGCAATCTGGGAGGCAGAGGCAGGCAGATTGTTATGAGTTTGAGGCCAGTCCAGGACAGCCAAGGCTACACAAGGAAACTCTATCTTGAAAAATGAAAACAAACAAAGGATAATTTGAACAAACACAAAATAATTAAAAAATAGCTACGCAAACTGTCAAGGTCAGACTACCTGATAACTATGTATGTATGTAATAGAAATAGCACCATTCATCAATTTATGCAGACAACCAGAACACAAAAGACAGGTTCATATCAGAAACACTGTTTCAGGTGGTGGTACACATCTTTAATCCCAACACTCAGGAGGCAGAGGCAGGTGGTTCTCTGAGTTCCAGGCCAGTCTGGTTAAAAAAGTGAATTTCAGGACAGCCAGCTACAGAGAAACCCTGTATTAACCTCCCCCCCCCACCCCCCAAAAACATGGTTTCATCATCAAAGGTCTGAAACTTTACTGATCCTTTAATTTTCCTATTTGAGTTCTCAAAAAGGGTGGTACAGCCAAGAATTTCCTTCCATACGGTTTTATAATTCTGTTCACTTTCTCTTCATCCTGATATTTTTCCATGAGAATATCCACTTTAATCCGACTTGTGCTGGATGGCTGGAAAAGTGGGTATGCAACCACCCTTTCAAACTCTTTCCCTTCTTTCTTCCCTCGACTGCGCTTCTCTGGTTGTGGAATCTGGCTCTGGCTTTTTCTCAAGATTCTTTCTTTGAGTCTTTGCTCTAGAAGCTCCCTCCCTCGAATCATGCGTTCTTGATGATCTTTAATTTGCAGCAGTTCTCTCTCATTTACCTGCCTTCTTCTCTGTTCTTTTGGGATGCTAGGCCTTTCTGGCAAAATTATTTTGGGTAGTGTTTCACTGAGTCGTGGCTGTCTCCAGGATTTGGTCTTAAATTCTCTGGCCTGGCTTGCTCTACGAATGTGCCTTTTTATTTGTTTTTTCTCTCTCTCGGATACACAGTAATATTTTTCTTGTCCCTCTATGTTTGGTGATGGTTCCTCTTCCACTTTCTTCTTTGGTTTACCCCCTGCAACTTCCCTTTTCACCATTTCCACCATTCTTTTATTATAATAAGACTCTGCTCTTGCAAGCCAGTAGTCAAGAGAATGCGCTTGTTCCCCACAGAGCACCTTCCTCTCCTCTTGGCGTTTCTGAGTAACCAGGTTTCTTGCTGCTGTTGTATGCACACCACCACAACGCTGTTAAAGTGAGGTTCAGAATTTTATAATTTTTTTAAACACATTTAAAAGCAATTCCCTTTCCCCAAAACTATTAACGAAGGAGTCTTGGGACAGGAGTGGTAGCATCCACAGAAATCATAAGCAGGTGGACAGACAGACATGCGCATGCATACACACACACCCCCCTTTTATTTACTTTACAGCAACAATTTAAATTTTACACCCATGCTCCCAGACAAGCCTGGCTGTTCTGAAGGTATACATATTTTTTAAATATGTAGCTGTAGAAATTGGGATAATTTGCAAGAGTAGAAGCCGCTGCTGGAGGAGCCCTGTCTCAAAGTGTCACCTGCGCAGAAGGATTTAAACCTCGGCTTCCTTTTCTGAGAAGTTCCAAACTGTAAAGTATACAGATAGTTTACCAGGATCCTTTTCTCCAGTGGAGACAGTTGACCTTCTGCAATCCTAGGGTCTCTGGATGCTTTTGCCCAAGCCAGTCTGAAAGATTAAAAAGCAAAGGTAGATTGGAATGTGGAAGATGCCACAATTACTCACCTATCATCCCAAAGAACTCCATTGTTTTGGCCAAGAACTAGAGCTTTTTCTCCACTGAGAAGCCATTGCATTTCCCGTAGTGCAAAATTATGAAGATCATTTGTTTTATATGAAACATACCTTTCCTTTGGATTCAATGTAAACCACTCAGAATCAGGTATTTGGGACTCACAGAGGGAACAAACAGTCTCAGAGCCTCTTTTATCTTCTGAGATAGTTCTAGTCTCTCCTTTGGCCAGCTCATTGTCTTTCTTCACCTTGTCCAGCCAGGCCCTCTGTGCCTCTATCAGCACATATAGCATCTTTGCTTGGTTTTGTTCCAAAAGTCTACTTCTGTTTGATTATCTGGCCCTCTGTTTGACTGACTGATGCTTCCAATCATCCTTCACCCTACATTCATTTCCAGGCCATTCCCTGCTGAAACCCTGCAGGCAGAGCGCTGTGGCCCTGGTGAGTTTGTTTATCAGGCTGATGGCCCCACAGGTGAAGACCACCAAGTTTTTATGAGTCATTCCTGCTCAAACCTGAGTTTACTGTGAGGTCGCATTAAGGCACTGAAGCTCTCTGGCACACAGCTTGGGGACCCTCAAACTACAGTCAAAAACAAAGTCTTTGAGGACTGACAAGGAATAAAACTGAACCATAATTCATTTCCTCAATGTACGATGCAGGGAAAGCCAGGTAATGTCTGTGTCAGTTTCCTTATCTATAAAACGCAGATACAAGGAAGGATCTACCTCTCAGGGTCATAAAGAACAAATACGGTTTAGGTTTACGAAGATTACACGGGAAATTCTCAGTATGTGTCAACTACCTGCCTTTCACAGGTAAGTCCTAGGTCTCTGTGAAGTCTTCCTAGTCTACTTCATCACAGTGATTCTCCCTTCCTCTGGGGGGATTGTCATTTCACATAAAAACTAATCACTACCAGGGGCTGGAGAGCCAGCTCAGTGGTTAAGGGCATTAGCTGATCTTCTAGAGGTCTGAGTTCAATTCCCAGCACCCACATAGCAGCTCACACTGTCTTAACTGTAGTCCTAAGAGATCCAATGCCGTCTCTGGTGTGCAGATGTACATGAAGACATCCATAAACATAAAATAAATGTTAACCCATGCCACGGGAGACAGCCCATGTCAGACACTGCCTTGAGGGCAGAAACTAGAGGCTGGATAGCCCAGAATCCTAGGCTAGAACCAAATACTACTGTGCGGTAAATAAATATTAATGATGATAAAAATAATAAATTTAAAAGTGGACAGGTGGGTTTCATATGCCTTTAATCCAAGCACTGGGAGGCAAAGGCCGGCAGATCTCTCTGATTTGAAGGCCACCTCTGGTCTACAGAGAGTTCCAGGACAGCTGATACTATACAGAGAGACCTTGTCTTGAAAAATGAAAACCAAAATAAATAAAGTCAATGAAATGATTCCTAATGATACTATGCTAAACTTGTAGAACAGAGCCTAGCATAACCATCATCAGAGAAGCTTCATCCAACAGCTGATGGAAGCAGATGAAGAGACCCACAGCCAAACATTAGTGGAGTTCAGGGAAGCCTGCAGAACAACGGGAGGAGCCAAGAGGGGTCAAGGATACCACAAGAAAATGGTCCACAAAATCAACTAACCAGGGCTCACAGGGGCTCACAGAGACTGATTCGACAAGTCAGGCCTGCATGGGTCTGACCTAGGTCCTCTGTATTTATGTTATGGTTGTGTGGTTTGGTGTGGTTTGTGTGACACCTAAAGCAGGAGGGGAAGGGCTGTCTCTGACTCTTGCCTGCTTTTGGAACCCGTTTCTTCCTACTGGGTCACCTTGCCCAGTCTTAACAAGAGGATGTGCCTAGTATTACGGCAACATGATATGTCATGTTCAGATGGTGTCTCTGGGAGGCCTACCCTTTTCTGAAGGGAGGAGGAGTGGATATGGGGGGGGGGAGTGAGGTGAAAGGAAGGGGCTGGGAAGAGAGGAGGGAGAGGAAACTGCATTTGGGATGTAATAGATGAGAGAGGTTTAAGTCAGTCACTATTGGGACTGGAGAGGTGGCTCAGTGATTAGGAGCACTGGTTGCTCTTTCAGAGCAGGTGCGAGTCTCAGCGACCACATGGCAGCCCATGACCATGTGTAACTCCAGCTGCAGGAGATCAGACAGCATCTTCTGACCCCAGTGGACACAAGGCATACATGTGGTACTCACATACATGCAGCCAAAACATTCAAAACATGCAAGTAAACCTAAAAATATCTGTAAAAACTGATCACTTTGGTCATATATAACATTTTAATGTTGAAATTTGGAAGTGTGTGAACTATAATGTATATTTACAAGTAATAAACTATAATACTGGAGAGGCTCTAAAATCTAATATTTTTCTGACTTTAGAGATTTTTGAAAAATTTATTTGTATCATTAATGTGTACTGCCGTTTTGCCTGCATGTGTCTGTGTACCCCGTGCATGTAGTACACTCAGACACCAGAAGAAGGCATCAGCTTCACTGGAACTGGAATTGTCAGCTGCCTTGTGGGTGGTGGGAACTGAACCTGGCTTCCCTAGGAGTGCTCTTAACCACTAGGCCATCATTTCTTAGACATTTTTATTTGCATATAGTTTGAGATTGAAAAAACTAGCATCCTAGAGCTTGACATGGAGGGTTCATCCAGTAATCACACTAACAAGGATGAGGCAGGGGGGTCACTGTGGGTTCTAGGTCAGCCTGGGCTGTGAGACCATCACACTTGCATTTTTTTCTTTGTATTTTTATGTGTGTGAGTGCTTTGTTTTCATGTACGTTTGTGCATCACTTGCATGCCAGGTGTCTGTGGCAGTCCAAGAGAGCACTGGATCCGATGGAACTGGTTGTGAGCACACATAGATGCTGGGAAATGAACCAGGGTTCTCTGAAAAACAGCCAGTGCTCTTAACTACTGAGCCATTTGAATAGCTCCATACATTCATTTCTTGCACAAGGCATCAAATATAGTGTTATGACTCTAAGTTTCAAAATTCTGATTGTTTTTAATCACACAGTAGCTAAGCATCTTTTAGTTTAGTAGTAAAGGATGTACCAAGGCCCTGGGGCCATGTGTCCCAGCAGTCATGTGTGCATGCCCACTCCCACACGGATACAAGGACCATATTTATTTTAGAAACAGGAGTTTGCTACATATTGAAGCTGGCTTGGACCTTGCTCTGCAGCCCAAGGTGGCCTCAAACCCACAATCTTCCTGCCTCGGTTTCCCCAGTGCTAGGATAAAGGCATGCACCACCACACAGGCACATGTGCTGCACCTTTCTTAATTAAAGCATGTGCAAGTATCCCTGTGGACTTCATAGCCCTGGCTCAAGCACCTAGACATTTTTTCTATATTCTAATTATTCATCTGTTTTGAAAGAGAGAACACAGATTTCAACTGCGGAGTCCCGGTTCAGCTCTACCCCTAGTAGACACTAAATAGTTATTGGATAGACAAAGCTTTTCTTGGGAAAGTCATGCCTAATATTGTTTGTGTTCCTCCACTGCAGTAAAGTAGCAGTCAAACCATAGCGAATGTCCGATGAACAAACTTTAAAGGAAAAGTGGGGTTAATTTCAATTTCTACTTTGAAAGGAGACAGGTTAAATTTAAAATGTCTGACCATCATGGGCTCAGCAATAGAACTTTGCTAGACAAGCACTTTGACACCCTTAAAAGGACAGGGTCTGCCCTCTTTGACATATTGCTGAGGGTTTTTAACGCCTTCCCCATGGTTTGATCTCACCTTAACTGCACAGAAAGACAGATGATGGCCTCTCCTATGTAAACAGTATAGTTTGTGTCCTTTAGAAAGTAGTTATGAGGCCAGACTTAGCATGGCAATCTATCAGGTTGGCTGCTGGAGGGCTGGGAACCACATCTTCAAGCGGGTCCTTCTTCAGCACGCAAGTTTTCCTTATTTTGTAGGCGTCAAATGAATGAAACGACATGACTTTTCAGATACCCTGTTGTACACTTAGTGGATGGCAGGTATGTAAACAAGGGTGAACAGGAGCTTAGGGATGTGGGAGTCGGTCTGCAAGTGAAAGCCAAGCCTAACCCCTAGTAAATCCAGCCTCCCTCATCTAGCAAGAGCCTAAGGGGAGAAGAGCACTAGTCTCACCTGTTGCACCACTTCCAAATCCCTAAGCTCCTTCTCAAATGCCTTATTCGTCCTCTGTCTTCACCCTCACCATTCCACGCTCCTCACAAAAATGACTCACTCAAGAGCTCAGAACTGCCCAAAAATGACGCAAGGGAGCGACAATTAGCCAGGAGGTCCAAACGGATGAACAAGAACGCTTCTTAGCTTTGCTTTTGCACTCACAAAAGACCAAACTGTCTCAGGAAATGGCAGGAGTTGTGGTTCTCTCAATCCAACGCAATCAGGTGCTCTGAAAAATCAGTACAGTGTTAAGGGGGCGTTCGGCCGCCCTCTTCCCCTATGTATAGGATTCCCTGCGAAAGCAAATAACAGCCCAGGATTAGTGCGGAGCGGGAAAGTAGCAGGGTGACTAACACTGGCTTTTCGCTTTTGCTAAATCGAAGTCACAGTACTAGACCGTGTGCCGCCGTTAATTCCCTTCCGCTTGAGGGTCGGCTCCCTTAAGCTCACTAAACGCGCCACTAATTATGACGTCACGACCCAACGGCCGCCAGGACTCGAAGGCGCTCTAGCTCGCCATGCGCACTCGCTGCCCCGCGCCTCGGGACCTGACGCTCTAGCCCGCGGCTGGGATCCGCCACTGGCCGCTTTGCGTCTCTGCGCGCTCGGTTCCCCTGCTCACGTCTAGCACTCCAAACGCTGCAGTCAGGCGAATCGCTGGGAGGAGGACTCGGGTAATTACGCCTGGGACGCGATGGGGAGTCGCTTCCAAGGCAAGACTCCTGCGCCTCACTAATAAACTTTTCTCAGTTCCCATCCACCATGGAGCTGGCCCGCCCCTACTCCAACTTTCAGTCAGACTTGGATTTCTGCCCAGATTGTGGCTCGGTCCTGCCGCTGCCTGGTGCTCAGGATACTGTCATCTGCCCTCGCTGTGGCTTCTCCATCGATGTGCGAGGTGAGGGGCTAGTACTGAGACCCAGCCGAGGGTACAGGTGGAAGGGTGGGGGTGACCTCAAGGAGGCGAAAGCCTGAACAGGAATCTGTCCGCAAGACAATTGACCTGGGGGAGAAACCCGAAGGGAGGTTGTGACCTACCTGGGAGAGTGTTGCTGGCATTCGTTGCCTCCTCCGCCATTTCTGCTGTTTTGTTTTGTTTTGTTTTGTTTTTTTACTTCCTGCGCAGATTTCGAAGGGAAGATAGTGAAGACCTCAGTTGTGTTCCACAAACTGGGGGCAGCCATACCTATGTCTGTGGACGAAGGACCTGAATCCCAGGGACCAGTGGTAAGGACTTGCTCCCAGAGAGTGTCAGAGAGTTGTAATAGTCTGATTCCTGTGCGAAAGCAGACCTTGTGACTAGGTCTCCATAACCAACCCTTCTGTTTCTTCCTAGGTTGATAGGCGCTGCCCTCGATGCGGTCACGAGGGAATGGCATACCACACTAGACAGATGCGCTCAGCTGATGAAGGACAGACTGTCTTCTATACCTGTATCAACTGCAAGTGAGACTCTTTCCTCTCCCTCTGGCCTTTTTCAGTGCTTGCAGACAACAACGAAATCAGTGACAGATTAAGAATTAAGAATTTAATTTGATCCAGTCCATAATACGGAGGCTTGTAACCCTTTTTATTATTTACTTTGTGTTTTTCAAGACAAGGGCTCACTATATACTCAGGCTCACCTTGAACTATCAGCCATACAGTCCAGGTTGACCTCAAATCTTAAGCAGTTTTCCTACCTGTTTCCTGAATGCTGAGGTTCAAGCATGTGCTACTCCACCTGACTTGTTAAAAGGATGTTTATTTTTTTTATGTGTAGGTGGGTTTTGTTTGTTTGTTTTGAGACAGGGTTTTTCTGTTTAGTCCTGGCTGTCCTGGACTCACTTTATAGACCAGGCTGGCCTCGAACTCACAGAGATCTACCTGCCTCTGCCTCCCCGGTGTGCGGCACCTTGCCTGGCTATGTGTAGGTGTTTGTACCTGCATATTCGAATGTGCAGGTGCCCACCAGGTGGGTGGGTCCCTGGAGCTGGTGTTGCAGATAGTTCTGAGCTGTTGGCTGTGGGTGCTGAGAACTGAGCTTGGACCCTCTGCAACAGTATGAGTTTTTAACTGCTGAGCCATCTCAACAGCTCTCATTATCTTATAGCCTGGGAACTAAACTTTTTTTTTTTTTTTGCCACTGTACATTTTTATTTATTTTTATATTAATCACAGGTTATGTACTTTGTATCCCAGCCGTATCCCCCTCCCTCATTCCCTCCCACACTCCCTATCCCTCCCTCATCTTCTCCCTGTCCCCCCTCCAAGTCCACTTATAGGGGAGGACTTCCCCCCCCCTTCCATCTGACCCTAGCTTATCAGGTCTCTTCAGGGCTGGCTGCAATGTCCTCTTCTGGGGTCTAGCAAGGCTGCTACTCCCTTGGGGGATGGAGGGGGCCGAAGAGCCAGTCATTGTGGAACTAAACTTTTTAAGATACGTACAAGGAAAGCTGGGTGTGGTAAAACATGCCTCTAAGGAAGATCGCGCATTCAAGGCCAGCCTGGGCGACACTGAGATTCTGACACCAAAGCAAAACAAAGAAACAACAAAAACTATTAGGAAGGAAAATTTAAAACACAGGAAGTATATATCTCTTTGCATGGTGGTATGCTATGCTGAAATCTTCCACTGCAAAGGGGTGACTTCACATAATTAATCTTGCATGATTGAAAGAACATGTGTGGTCTGAAAGTTAGAAGTACTCTTGGTGTTGGTTGTTGTGTAGCTCCACTGTAGAACATTTAGTATATGGCTTTCTGCATTTTTGCTTTTGCTTTTTGTTGTTTTCCTTCTTCCTGCCAGGGCCTTGGAATGGGAAAAAAGTGTTCTACACTCAGTTGTACCCCGAGCTCTCTTCTTATATTTGCTCTATTTAGGATTTTTATTTGACTTTTCCCCCTTTCTTTCTTGATCTTATCCTGCTTCCTCTCCAGGGCAAAGGATTACAGGCATGTGCCCCACAGCTATTTCTTATGTTGCTGAGGCTCCAACTCAGAGCTTCCTGACAGCTTCGTAAACATCTACCAACTGAAGTACATACCCAGCCCTTATTAGTTTTATGAAGCTGAGAACTGACCTATCTTTCATCAATTTGGAAATTTATCAGCCATTATCTCATTCCAATATTGCTTGTCCCCCATGTTCTCAAATTACTTATTAGACGGTCACATTTCTCATCTATATTGTCCATCCCATTTCTGTTTCTCTTGTCTTCTGGGTAACTTCTCTAGATCTTTCCTGCAGGTCACTAATTCTGTCTTCTATTAGTATGTGTGGTATATACATGTGCTCATGTGGATATAGCATGTATCTATGCACGTGTACATTTAGAGGCCAGAGTTAGGCACTGGGTGGCTTCATCAGGTATCTCTTTACTCTGCCTTTCTTGTTTTGAGACAGGATTTCACTATATTCTTGGCTGGCTTGGAACTCTGTGTAGAGCAGATTGGCCTCAAACTCAGAGCTACCAATCTGCCTCTGCCCCCCGGAGTACTGGGTTAACGGTGTGTGCTGTTACTCCCAGTTGTCCACTGTACCTTTTGAGGCAGAGCCTCAGCCTGGAGTTCAGGCTGGCTACTCAATGCGCTGTGGATATTCATCCTGCCTGTCATTGTCTCATGCTTCCCAGCCCTGCTAGAGCCCACTCTGTCCATGTGGACCAACGCACCCAGTATTTCTTTGTTTTTAAGTGGATGCTAGGGATCCAAAGGCAAGTCCTCATGTCTGTGCAGCAGACACTTAACCCACTGAGTCATCTCCTCGGCACCTCAGTTCTTACTACCCTTTTTTTCAAGCCTCATAAATCATCCAATTAGCCTATTTGTCATTTTTTCAATCATTTTATTTAATATTTTATTATGTGTGTGAGTGCTTTGCCTGCATGTATGTACATTATGTGCATGCCTGGTAGCCACAGAGCTCAGAAAGACTCCAGATTCCCTGGGACTAGAGTTGTGAACCACCATGTAGATGGTAGGAATTAAACCTGATTTCTCTGTAGGAGCAACAAGTACTCTCAAACGCTGAGCCAACTTCCCAGCTCCAGTTAATCATTTAGAGTTGCTTCTTATATTCTTTACACATATATTGAATAAGCATGTTTATATGTATGTGCGGTAATTCAACATTTTAGTGGGTCTGATGCTATTTCTGCTGACTCAGTACTTTTTTGTCCTGTAATTTTTTACTGTATTCTATGTTTATAGAACTTGAATTTTGGGTTTCTTAAGGTTTGGGTGAAGGCTGCATTTCTGGCATTTGTAGGGTTCTTTGAGATCTGTGTCACAATGTCTAGCCAGAAACTTTTTCATTTTTATGAAGTACAGTTAAGTGTTTTTTTCTTTTTATTGGCTACTCATTTTCTGTCCCAGAAAATCTTTGCATACTTCAAAGGTAATAATTAGATATTAGTTATTTTGAAGGATTAGTTATTAGTTGAAGGATTGGGGGACCTTCATCTATCTGTCATAAGAAAAAGTCCTTCAAGCCAGGCGTGGTGGCACACACCTGTAATCCCAGCACTTGGGGAGGCAGTCAGGTGGAGCTCTGAGTCTGAGACAGCCTGGTCTACACAGTGAGTCCTGGACAGCCAGGCCACACAGAGAAACCCTATCTTGGGGGTGGGGGTGGATCCCTTGTAGGTTGTATCTCCTGTCACACTGCTAGAAATTCTTTTTGGTTAAATATAACAAGTCCTTTCTCTCTCCGTAGATTTCAGGAAAAGGAAGATTCTTGACATTTTTTCTGGCAACTCAGCAACAATACTTCCTTGGAAGGGGAAGACACTGGTCCTTTGATGCCTGCTCCATCCCCTCCGGCTACAGTGCTTTGTCCTCAGAATAAAATCACTGCCCCCAGAATACTCCTTCCCCTACTTGAATTTACTAAAGGTCTATTTTCTAGAAACCTTGACATTATGTGTGTCACCCATGGTCTCTTTCTGATCAGGCTGTTAGTATATGCCCTGTAATCCCAGCACTTCAGACATAGAGACAGGAAGATCTCATGCCTGAGGATGGTGAACTACAGGAGTTCAGAGCCAGCCTGGGCTACCTAACAAAATGCCTAACAACCAAAAATAACAATCTGTCTATTCCAAAGGAAATTTAAGTGAAACAGATACAGCTGTCCAAAAAATAAAAAAAAACCTAAGGCTAAGATAACGGAGTCTAGAATGAGGTTGTTGGTCTGAGGTTGCTCAGAGATTCCCCTTGACCATAAATTTTATTAAATATTCATGGCACCAGGACTGCAACTGAGAGTTCTCCCAAGATGCACATCTGTTCAAGACTTTAATAGGGTCTAATCCTTACATGTCTGCAGTTGTACCAGCCATTGAGCCGTGTAAGCAAGTCTGATACAAAAGCAGAAATAGCAATTAAGTCTTACTAGAACAGCAAATCTTATAGGATCAGTCAATTGAAGAATAGTTCATTGTCAGGTGGTGGTGATACCAGCACTTGGGGAGGCAGAAGCAGTTCAATCTCACAGTTCTAGGCCAGCCAGCCTGATCTACAGACCGTGTTCCATAATAACCAAGGCTACACAGAAAACCCTGTGTGGAAGGGTTGTGGGGAGAATCTTCAATGCCTGTTTAAACAAAAGGGAGGTGGGTGGGTGGGCTGCTAGTGTGCGACCTGTCAAAGCCAGGGGCTTACAGTTATAGGCATTTTTTGTTTTGCTTTTTAATGTTAAGCACGGTAAGCCTAACTAACGTTAACCCTCACGAGGCCATTTAAAAAAGGCAGTTATGCATATGCGTATATCTAAATTTAGCTTCTCAGTGTAAGGAAATAAAAACACGGATTTGGGGATGGATAGTGAGAGATTCGACAAAATTTAACCAGATGAATTTGAATTGTTGGCTCGCACTTGGCCTCTGTATCCCTCGATGTGGGATTTAAATGGCAGTCTGGGTGTTCTCATGCTTTTTAGGGCCTACCACAGTTGGAAAATTCCAAGTTTACCTTCGCTCGGGTACCTATAAACAGGGAGACGACTAGAACCCAGCGCGTTTCCTGCTCCTGGAAAACTGCTTCTCGGCAGAATGATACAATGGAACGTGGTGAAGATAAGGTCCCTCACCCACCTACTTCCTCACCCACGCTTAAGGATACAAGCACACAAAAGTGCACAGACGTCACGTGCTCTGTGCTCCAATTAACTTAGGACCTGGGCCGCCTTACCACACCCGACAGTGACATCACTTCTGCGACCTGCAGCGTCTGCGCACTGTTTCATTACGGCGGAACTAAACTGGTTACGCCTGCTTTGGCCCAAGCGGTGCTATGGAAGGGAAACTGGGTTCTGCTGGATGCGTCACAACCGGAAGTGAAAGGCCGGAAGTGGGGTTGGACAGGTTATCCCCAGGGGTGGGGAAGCAGAGGGCCTGGAGGAGGGGGGGGATAAGAAGCTAGAGGTCCTGCCACTACTCCGAATCGTGTACCGGTTCTCTTAGATCTCAGAGGCGCAGAAAGAGGGAAGGGTGTCTCATCTCGCTTCCTCGCTTTTCGCTTTAGCCATGGCGGAGGCAGGGGCCGGGCTGAGTGAGACCGTCACTGAGACAACGGTTACCGTGACAACCGAGCCCGTGAGAAAGGCGGGCAGGGGGGCCTATTTAGGGGTCTGGGAGGTACCGGGAGGAAAAGGGGCTTTGAAAAAGTTGGAGGGTTTGGGATCTGGGACATGTGGGGTTGACTCTTGTTAGGAAAATCGCGAGGGACTAGAAATGCTTGGAGTGGCTCAAATGTTGCAAGTGACTGGTCAAAGAACGTTTAACCCGCAGTTAAAATTGGGGATAGCTGCTATGGCTCGGAGTGGCGGTCTGTGTACGTAATAAACAGAAACTGGGTTAAGGAACAGGACGGTACGAGGAGGAAATGAAACGCCATTTGAGAAAGTACGGTTTTGGATAGAAACGTAAAAGACAAGTACTTACCAATAGTTAGTCATGTAATGGATGCGAGTTAAAGCGGAGGGAATGAGGAAACAAAAATAAGGTGAGGGTAGTATTTTGACAGATCATAGGAGAGAAGCAAATGAGCCAACATAATTTTTGCAAAAACAAATTAAATTACTTTCAAAGGGAGAAAGGTGCATTAGTTTTAATAATGTCGGGTTGAAAGAGCTTAGTAGTTTAGTAATTATTACCAGAGATGCCAGAATGCTAGAAAATAAGTGTCTAGGATTAGGGAGCCCTGGGCCTAAAGATGAGAGAAGAAAGAATGAAGGAGAAGGAGGAGATTAGCTAGATGGGCCCATACCTCTTAACCTTACAGGAGAATCGGAGCCTAACCATTAAACTTCGAAAACGGAAGCCAGAGAAAAAGGTGGAATGGACGAGTGATACTGTGGACAATGAACACATGGGGCGCCGCTCCTCAAAATGTGAGTGTGGGGATCCCAACATCCTAGCCACCGTCTCTCAGTGCTCACAGTGCTCTCGCTGGTGGAAAGGAAAGTAGGTGGGGGTGGGGATAAAGCCATGAGGTACCAAGACCTGAGGGGCAAGAGTGGGAGAAAGGTGCTTCTGGCTCCCTGAAGAGAAGAGGTGCATAGCTGCCCTGGGGTCCCCGGGGTGGGAGGCTAAGGAGGCTGGGTTCTGGAAGGGTAGAAGGAGACACTGGTGGGAGAGAATTTTCACACAGGTCTGGTGGACATGGACCTGACTAAGCCTTATGCTCATCATCCTTTTTAACCACATCCCTTCCTCTGCATCCAGGCTGCTGTATCTATGAGAAGCCTCGGGCCTTTGGTGAGAGCTCTACTGAGAGCGATGAGGATGAAGAGGAAGGCTGTGGTCATGCACATTGTGTACGGGGTCACCGCAGAGGACGTCGCCACACAACCCCAGGGCCCACCCCAACCACTCCTCCACAGCCTCCCGACCCCTCCCAGCCCCCTCCAGGACCCACGCAGCACTAAATCCCTGTCTCCATTATTCATGTGTCTGCCTGGCCCCAAATGTACCCATCTGGCTACATGGGGACTCAACCCATGGTCTGATCCCTTCTCCTGCCCCCTTCTTGCCTCTCCTGCCTGATAGAGAAGAGGGAGAGGAGGTTAGGTAGAGGTCTTGGAATTCTGACTTGCTGCTGTTCCAGAACCCAAGCATCTGGGTTCTCCTCCTTCCTTACAGTTTGCCCCCTTGCCTGGGATCCAGGCATCTTTGTCCTAGCCTGTCCCTTTTGTTCTCACTGCCAAACTACCTGTCCTGGGATCCAGTTACCTTGGCCACCTGCACCCTCAGCTTGAGTCCCAAGCACTTAAACTGGGTTCTCAACAGTCCCAGCTTTCACTGCCAGGGCCCCACTCAGATTCCAGGCAATCTTGCACTCAAGCTCTGTGTGTTAATCCTGGCTTATAGTTCTTCCGCTTATGCAGTTATTACAAATCTTAGTTCTTGCTTGTGGGATATAAGGTTGTATGGAGACCATAGGGCTCCCCAGCCCTTCTACTCTCCCCCTTCTGGCCCTCAAAAGGACTTAGAAGAGCTCTTTGTCATTCATACCTCTAATGGAAAGTGGGATCAGAAATAGTCATGTCCTGAATACAACATTTCTGACAAAGCCGGCTGAGACCACTGACTTAGAGCCAACGATTTTCTCAGCCTTTAATCTTTGAGCTTCAGCATTAATATCTGAGGGGCCTGCGTCCCTAAAAGGAAAGGAGAAAGCAAAGAGACGAGGGGATGGGCCCTTGCAGTACACTCCTACCCTTTTCCTTCCTAGGCTTTGGTGTCTCTCCCAACCCAGGTGTCCTGCTCTCTCAGCACTCCTCAACTGGTGCTGGGTTCTGGGCATTGTTCTGTAGGCCTTCAGCTGTGCACAGTACAGAGATCAGCAAAACCCATGCCACCTCTGAGATCTCATTTATTGCCACAGATGCACAAAATAAATAACCCAACATTGCACAACGTGTTAAATACAGGCCCATTTATACACGGGAGAATGGGAGACTACAGGATGTTTGGAGAAGGGAAGTAGCACCATTGGTTCTTTTGTGTGCAAGATGAATTTCCAGGAGGGTGTTCAGTGGAAAAAGGCTGTAAGCGGCACAGGAGGAATGTAGAGGACAGACTGGCTTGTTTATACATCCCAACATTTATGTTTTAGGCTTCAAGTCCCGAGAGGCTTAGGTTATGAGTTAAGCATCTTGTTTTAAGACCTGTTTTTCTTGAGGGGAATCCTCAGAGTGGGCGTCAGGAGGAAGCTCCAGCCTTCCTGCTGTGGATCCGCCTCTGAGCCCTTTGGGATTAGAGGTAAATTTGGACTTTTCCCCAGTACTAGTGGTACAGACAGAGCCTCTTTCTCTATCCCTGCCTGGAATGGTACAGAAAGAACTCAAGGAAAAGGTTGTATTCGGGCATGGAGACTCAGGACCACACTGGCTTAAAGGCACGGATGTACAAGCCAGATGAGGTTTTGTTTTGGGAGAAAAGGTGTGAGTGGTTTAAGGGTGCTTATTAATAATTCTGCTGCGACAGGTATACAGACAAGATCACTGAAATAGATGGGGATTTCTGCTTGGGAAAGTAGTCTCGCGCCATCCCGGCTAGGTAGGCTATGGGTAGGAGCTAGAGAGCAAAAGCTCAGCCTTCTCCCGGCACAATGCGCAGCGGGGCGCGGGGGTCGCAAGTGCAAAGCAGGGGGAAGACGCGCTCTCCTAGCGGGCCCGGTGCCTGGAAGGCGAAGAGCAAGTCCAATGAGCGGCCGTCGTAGAAAGCCACACGGCCCCTCTCCCAGTCCAAGTCCACGCGAATGCGCTGCGGCGGGGGCCTGGCGCCGCCTAGCAGAGTGGGTTCTGGGGCCGTGAGCGCCCACAAGCGGCCGCCGCGGCCCTCGACGGCCCATACAGCCTCTGATGGGCACAGCTTGATGAGGCCCTTACGCGTCACGGACTCCCCGGCAGCGCCCACCGCATAGCAGCTCTCTTCTGGGTCCTCATCCTTTGCAGTTGAGTCTCTGAAGGACACGCCTTCCGCGGTCTCCACCTCCCAGCAGTGGCGGCCTGATGCGAAGCCCTGTGCACCCAGCACCGCCAGGAGCTGATCGAAGCGAGCCGGGCTGTCAAGCGGCGCCGGCGTTCCGGGTGGAGCCAGACTCACCCCGCGGTGATCAGAGGAGATGAGCAAACCACGGTGTGCAGTACGAGGGTCAAGCGTCAGGTCAGCTGCAGAAGAAGAGACGGGGGAACACAGGAGAAGTTTTTTAAGTCCGGAGAGAGAAGAGTGAAGAGGCATTGAGGGCACTTAAGGGAAGAGCTTCATGAGTTACCTCAAGAGCTGAAAGGGCGACTGGGATCGGAAAAGACAGAGTAGATGGAGGCTGGCCACTCTGTGCTCTGCGGCACCATTTTTGTGGAATTGGACTTGGACAAGGATTATGCTAGTCCAGGGCATGGAGACAGGAGGGGAAGCTGTCTGGTATTGGTATTGTTGGAGGAAGAGTGGTGGAACCT
The DNA here is from genome assembly GCA_028658305.1 of Pachyuromys duprasi. Lineage (NCBI taxonomy): Eukaryota > Metazoa > Chordata > Mammalia > Rodentia > Muridae > Pachyuromys > Pachyuromys duprasi. Next base: position 57,287,760 of record CM053756.1, on the reverse strand, counting down.
CTAGAGAGAATGAGGACTAATACTTAAACCTGCAAGCTGACTGTGGTGGTACACACCTTTAATTCCAGCAGCCAGATCTCTCTGAATTCGAGGACAGCCTGCATAGTAGGCTACCCAGTAAGACCCTTTCTCAAGAACAACACAAAGCAGAAACCCTTGAGTCTGCAGCGTCTAGGTGGGGCATGGGAGCCAGGTCTGCAAGATTACTGAGAGAGACTGATATCTGATAGGAACCAAAGTGATCAAAGGAGGGGCAAAGGGAGGAATCCAAGATACTCAGGGGAGGTGAATGGGCAGGCGCATTTCTGTAGGAGGTGTGGCCAAGGAGACCAGAAAGAGCCACTGACCTTTTGGTAATGGGGCGCTTTAAGGAAATGCTTGTGCATTAGAAGCTAGAAGCAATTTGAATTAAGTAGGATGGATGGGTGACTAAGGAAGGGGTGGAGCATCTCTAGGCACTTACTTAAAGGACGGAGAGCTACCTTGGGAATGGGCAAAGAAGGGGAAAGAGATGCTAGAGGCTTGGGGCCCTTCCCAAGAAGAGCAATGGAGAGGGTGGCAGCAGGGTACCTGGGAGTGATCTTGTACTATTTAGACATACACAAAAGAATGAGCAAAAGCGGCAGAGATCTGAGGAATTAAGAATATTGTTCTGGGTTAAATTGTGCCCCCTGGCTAGGTGTGGTGTCACATACCCACAGCTTCAGCACATTAGAGGCAAAGACAGGAGGAACTAGAGTTCCAAGGCAGCCTGGGATAAACAGAAAGACACTCCTTAAAAAGAAGGGAGTGAGGTAGGGAACTGTCTCAACTTCTTCCCCAATTTTTCTGAATTTATTTTATGTGGGAAAAGGATTTTTGCAAAAGTAATTAGGTTTAAAAAAAATGAGGTCATTAGGATGGGCCCGGATGTCGTATGACTGCTTCCCTAAAAGGGAGAGGAGACACTTGGACACATTTTGGGCCGAGGAAGCATCAAGGCTTCCAGAAGCCAGGAAAGAGGCATGGAACAGATCTCTCCTTAGCCTTCGGACTTCTACCTCTAGACTCCGAGGTGTGGATGTTTGCTAAAGACGCCTATTTGTGGCACTTTGTTGTTTTGGCCTTAGGAAGTCAAAACTGATACCAAAGGGTGTGTGAGCGTTTTTGAGAGCTAAAGGAGGAAACAGAACATGGAGTGCGATCCACTGTCCTCTTCCCTTCTCACCTGTCAGTCTGTGAAGCATGTTTTTCACCACAGGGTAATCTTCAGGGAGATCTTCCTCTGAGTGAGATGGCTTGGGTGTTGGAACATCAAATCTGGACAGATGAAGGAAGAGTCAGGAAGTTATCAGCATTCCTGTCTTTTGATGCTGGTTCTGATGACTGCCTACTCCTAACCCGCTCTCTCTTGACAGAAACAGGTACAGCTACAATTCCAGAAAGCCTATCGGTGAGTGGAGATGAAGATGTGGGCTGATATATAAGGTGAATAAAGTGTAATTAACAAAGAATTTAATAAAAAATATAAAAGAAAAATGTGTGGGCTAGGAGAGGAGGTGATGTCTATGGCTGCAAGCAGTAGAAAGGAATAAACAGTAAAAATGGAACTCACCTTCTCCATGTCTTCCTCATATCCTGGTGTGAGCAGAAGAAAAGATGGTGTGAGTGTCAGGTTCATATTGTGGGAAATTCTCCCCTCTGCCTCAGGTGAGCTCTGAGTGGTGGACATGATTTCCCTCCCCACCCCCACCCCCACCTCTGCTCCATTTTTCTATTCTATATATCCCTCTTCTTTCCTGGCCTTCCCTTCTGCTCACTACAAAATCACCTTCTCCTCATGCTTCTAGTTCCATCCAGACTGTTACACTCATTCTCCATCCTCCAAGGGTTCTCCCTTCCACAGCCTCAACATACCTACTTCTTACCTCTTGTTTAACCTCCCTGGGCCCACGCGCTCTATCAGTAGTGCTATCCTTTTTCCAGTTTCTTGAGTGTATTCCTGACAAATGTCCACCCCTTCACCACAAAAAGCAAGCACACACTCATATTCCTTGAGTTAAGAGTCGTTATATAAAAGCCTAACAATAACGCTGCTTCCCTTCTTGTCTTAAAAGCTCAATGGCTTTTATTGGGCCCTTTGTTTTATGTCTGTTTACCATCAGGCCTCTGAACTCAGAAGTGCCCCAAGAGGCCCTATAGATTTCAGAGAGAGCCATGGCAGCCAGAAGAGGACGCTGGAGACCCTCCCCTGCAACACTGGGGTTCCTCCATCCCTCTTTTCTGCTGCCTAGAGAGGATGGCTAAGAAATCCATTGAGGCAAGAGGTTGAAAAGGGAAGGCAATTACACCTAGACTAATTAGGACTGTGAAGTCTTCAAAGTGTGGAAGCCGGACCCAGGGCAGAAGGGCTGCTAAGGGGGAAAAGAGCCAGTTGTGTTTGTCTTGAGGTACCACAAAGGAATGGGGGTGGCTGATGTACAAAGGGGCTCAGGGAAGACCTAGTGAGATTTTAGGGCTGCAACTGCAACTGCAATGTGTAGACTAGCCAGAGGCCTGCCAGCTGCTCACCCGGACCTGGCCTCCGCCTGTTTCCACCCCTGCCTGGAGACCTGGGAGGAGCTGAGAACAACAACCCACAGCTAGGACTTGTTAGGGGAACCCCTGCTTCACTTGCTGAATTTGGATCTGTCCCCCCATCAAGCACTCCATTTGCCAGTTTCCTGCTTCCTCACTCCCACTTCTGCTTTTTCTGTATCCAATCTCAACCTTGTTTCCCATCTCCACCCTCCCTGGGCTCTGATCCCTAACCTGGGTGTCTGTACCCCCTCTCCCTTTCTGGGTTCCACCTGTGAGCCTGCTCTGTCCTGGCTTTGCAGGAGGCTTCTGAAATCTCCAAGGGCCTCCGTGTTCTAACTACCGCTAGCATGATTCTGCCTCTAAAACCTCTTCCCTCCAGCTCTGACAAGACTCCCAGGCATCTGTCCAGCCTCCTCCTGGAGGAGTCAACTCCTTCCAGGCTTTCCTAACTCCCTTTCTCAAACTACTTACTCAAGACTTGCTTGTCTCTTTACCTCCCCTCTTCTCCCTCCTTTTCTTAAAAAAATAAAATAAAATTATTTTAAATCCCTCTCTCTTTTCTATGTAGCCATCTCTGGGCCGGAACTCCCTATGTACCAAACTGAACCTGAATTTGCAGCAATCCTCCTGACTCTGCTTTTCCGGTGCCAAGCTGTTTACTAGCTACCTTTCTGTCAGAGCTTCAGAGAGCAAAGCATCGCTCCCACCTTTGCTAGGACGTCCACAGACCTCTTCTTTACCAACAACCCGGACCCGCGAAGGCGGCCGCCATACCTCTCCCTGAGGGTCTAGGCAGCCCATGGTGGGGATGCGGCCCCCTCGCCGTCTCCCGGTCCGGGCCCCAGGCTCCGCCAGTTTCTCTCGCAGCCCGCGGCTGATGCGCACCTCTACCGCCAGCCGTACATTGGACCTCAGGCTGCGTCGGGGACACGGCTGGCCACAGCAGGGGCAGGAAGGGGGCGCCGCCTCCAGGCCGGGCGCCGCCGGGGTCCCCCAGCAGCGCGCCAGGCACGTACGGCAGAAGCTGTGCTCGCACGCCAGCAGCACTGGGTCCTCGAAGGGGCCCCCGCACAGCGGACACGTCGCCAGCTGCTCCAGACGCTCCACCAACCCCGGGCCCAGCTCGGGAGCCTCCATGGAAAGCAGGGGTCCCGATGCACCCTGGTCCTCAGCCGCCCCCGAGCTCGCAAGTAGCGGACCACTCCCGCTGCCGGCTGACTCGAAGCCCCTCGCTGCTCCTCCTTCATTCACCTCGCACCTCCTACCTACTCCTCTCCCGGGCTGCCTCGGTTACCCAGATCGGACTCAGCGCGTCTCCTCACCACCTCAGATTTTATAGGGAGGGAGGAGGCCCCATGCAGGAGGTAAACAGCAGACCTTGCGTAATGCCTCATCTGGTTCTCCCGCTTTCCTAGTAAGGTTTGGGGTAGCAGGGTGTGGAGAGTGAGACACCTAGATGGCAGAACTTAGGAGGTGAGCATCAGGGCACGCGCTGTGGGCAAGGTGGCAAAGTTGGATTTGGTAGCCCCCGTGGATGAGTCCTTGAAGAGCATGAATTTCCCCCTTGGCTTGTGGTGTGCCTTTGGTGGGCAGGGTGCCCAGGCTCGCTCTTGGCATGCGAGCCCACATCGCCAGAACATGAGTCATCCCAGGTGGCTGGCACACCTACATCTGGGGGTTGGGGGCCCGGAAGCTTGGGTCCTTGATTGTGTGGCTTTGGCAGGCCTCTGAGTGTTGGCGTGTGGCTGTCATTCCTGGCGCCTCTCTGCTTTCCTTCTTCCTCCCTTGCCTATTAAGGTATTGGGACACCCAGGCTTTGGGACACCCAGGCCTGGAAGCAGGCGCCTACACCCCGGCCTCTCAGGTTCAGGCTCTGCATTCTCTCTCCCCCACCTCTCTCTTTCCCTCTCTCCCTCCCTCCCTCCCTCTGCCTCTCTCCCCTCCCCAGTCTCCCTCTCTCTCTCCCTCTTCCTCCCCCCTCCTCGCCCTTCCACTCCCTTCCCCTCTTCCTCTCCCTCTCCCTCCCTGTTTTCTCTATTCTTTTCCTTTGTGTTCTTATTTCAACTTCCTTGATCCCTATTTCAACTGACCTCTGAGGGCCAGAGACCTGCATCATCAAAAGTGGACTGTACTTCGATCTTCCGACTGTGCTACTGAAGGGAAGCAGCTTGTTTATTTTCAGTTTAAATTGCAGATCCTGGAAGCTCCCATCTGCTTTCTTTCTGATCTTTCCTTGTGCTCTCATCTCACCTCCGTCGCCATCTCTTCCTTTTCCCATTACTGTCCCCTCCTCTCCTCTCTTCCTGTTCTCCCCTCTTCCTGGCTCCCCCTTTTCCCAAGCCTTTCTGCCTGGTTACATCTCAGAATTTCTGAGAAAGCGTCTGTCCCCACATGTGACCACATGCACTGTTGTGCTGGTATGGTGCTCACTGATGCTCAGCTCCAGAGAGCACAAGCCTGTAGATACATTCCCCAGCACAAACATTGTAAATGTATCACAGCTGTCTGTAATATTGAATATCAGGAGGTTGTGGAGAGACAGAGGAATACACTCAACCAAAACATACAGAGAGGGACCTTGTCATTAGTTTTATTGTTGATGGTAACAACAAAACAAGGTATTTGCAGAGCAGAGGCACCCTCTCAGGCACCCCTCAGGGCAGCCTTCTTTTTCCTCCTCCATAGTTACTAAAGAGGTACTCAAATGTGACACCAGGACAAACAAACCTCCACAAGTAAATATGTGCACATTCATAAAACCTCCCAGCTTAACATCAAAATGCACAGATAAAACTATGGCAAAATATGAGGCTGGGTGTGATGGTGCCTGCCTGTAATCCCAGAATGTGGGAGCATGTGGCGAAATTATTGCCATGAGTTCCACAGCAACTTGGGCTACATACAAAATTCTCTCAAAAGACAACCAGCATTCTAACTTAAAAAAAAAAAACTCAACATGATCTAAATCTGTTTTGCAAAAGATAAATCTAGAGTATGTGGGTAGAATGGTGCCATGCCACACAAGACACTTCATTCTAATTCCTAGAAATTGAATACATTGCCTTACTTGGAAATGGAGAATTAATTTGAGGTGGTATTATGCTTGATAGTCGGTTGAACTTAAAGCAGGGAGACTGCTCCAGAGTACATAGGCACATTCATTATAACCACAAGCATCTTAGAAGTGGAGCATGAGAACAGAGAGGATAATTTAAAAAAACAGGGAGCTAGTAATACCAGAAGCTCTCAGCCTGACATTGCTGGTTCTTAGGTGTAGTTGTCTGTATGAGAGCATATGGACTGGAGAGATAGCTCAGAGATTAGGACCACTGGCTGCCCTTCCAGAGGTCCCGAGTTTAATTCCCAGCATCCACATGGTGGCTCACAACCATCTATAATGAGATCTGGTGCCCTCTTCTGGCAAGCAGGTGTGCATGCAGAGAGAGCATTGTATATGTAATAAATAAATCTTAAAAAAAAAAAGAAGAAGAAGAAAGCATGTGGGGGAGACTCGTAGCAGCCAGAAGAGGCATCATACCTCTGAAGCTGGACTCAGAGGCAGTTGTGAGTCACCCAGTGCGGGTGCTAGGAACCTAACTCAGGTCCTCTTGCAGAAGCAGCAAGCAGTCTGTGCTGGCTAGTTTTATGTCAGCTTGACACAAAAGTTGGAGAGGAGGAAGACTCATCTAATATGATCTGTCTGTAGGCAAAAACCTGCAGGGCATTTTCATAATTGGTGACAAATGAAGGAGAGGCCTCTACGTGAAGAGCCACGGCTGGGCTGGTGCTCCTGGGTTCTGTAGGAAACCAGGCTGCAGAGGCCATAAGAAGCAAGCCAGTACATAGCACTCTTCCATGGCCTCTGCATCAACTCCTGCCTCCAGGTTCCTGTCTTGCTTGAGTTCCTTCCCTCACTGCTTTTGATGGTGAACTGTTACATGGAAGTGTGAGTGAAATAAACTCTTTCCTCCTCAAGTTGTGTTTGGTCATGGCGTTTCACCACAGCAATAGTAACCCAACTAGGACATGCTATTAACCACTGAGCCATCTCTCCAGCCCCATACATTGCTGGCACTGACAACTGAGGAAGGGAGCCATGATGCAAAAAAGTAGATGTCCTCCAGAAGCAGCCAAAGCTAAGAGAATGGTCTGTCCCCCCAAGCACTCATTGGGAGCCATGCCCTGCCGACACCTTGAATTTACCCTTAACGGACTTAAGAACTAAAGAGTTAAAAGACAGCAAATATGGGGCTAGAGAGATGGTTCCTTAGTTAAGAGTTTTTTTGTTTTTTGTTTTTCCCTACTCTTCCAGAGGATGTGAATTTAGTTCCCAGAGCCCACAGTTACTTGTAACTTCATGTCTTCTGGGCACCCACATATGTGCCATATATTTACACACATACAAAGAATTTTTAATTTATTTACTTTACATCTCAATTGTAACCCTCTCCTTCCTCTCAGTCCCACGCTCCCTCCCTCATTCCTCATCCCCTCTCTCCTACTCCTCAGAATAGGGGAGCCTCCCACCAACTGACCCCAGCATATTAAGTCACATCAGGACTGAGCACATCCTCTTCTCCTATGGCCTGGCAAGGCAGTCAGTGGAAGTGATCAAGCAGGGGAAGTGATCAAAAAGCAGGCACAGACTCCATGTCAGAGACAGCCCTCCATCCCCTTTACTAGGGCACCCACATGAAGCCTGAGCTGCTCATTGGCTACATCTGTGTAGAGGCCCTAGGTCCAGTCCATTCATGGTACTTGATTGGTGCTTCAGTCTCCACAGGCCCCTCTGGGCCCTGGTTAGTTGGATCTGTTGGTCTTCTTGAGGAGTTCCTCTCCCCTCCAGGTCCTTCTTTTCCACAAGACTCCCTACGCTTCACCCAATGTTTGGCCATGAGTCTCAGCATCTGCATCAATCCACTGCTCGATGGAGCCTCTCAGAGGACGGCTATGCTACACTCCCATCAGCAAGCATAGCAGAGTATCTATCATTGATAGTGTCAGGGGTTAGCTCTCTCCCATAGGGTGGGTCTCAGGTTGGGCCAGGCATTGGTTGGACTTTCCTCAATCACTGCTCTATCTTTATCCCTGCATGTCTTGTAGGCAGGGTAAATTTTGAGTCAAAGTTTTGTGGGTGGCTTAGTGTTCTCCTCCCTTCACTAGGAGTCCTGTCTAGTTAGAGGGTAGCCTCTTCAGTCTCCATGGCCCCTGATACTAAGAGTCTCAGCTAGAGTCACCCCCATATCTTCCAGAAGCCTACCCTGTTGTAGGTCTCCAGCTTGTCATAGAGATGCTCTCTGCAGGCCCTCTGTACTCCTGGCCTCACTCACACTAAGAATTTAAAAACAAACAAACAAACAAACAAACAACAAATGAGGTAGGGATGTGGCTCAGTGGTAGAGAGCTTGTCTTGCATGCACAAGGCTCTGGGTTTGATCCCCAGCTGTGCAAAACCAAACCAAACAGGCAATAAATGTGTGTGGAAAACACTAAATTTATGTTGATTTTGTTAAAGAAGCTGTAAGAAACTAATGCACATGCTAACCCTTTCTCCTTTTCTGTTGGGGTCTGTGTTTGTGTGGTTCGTTATTGTTAACTCTATTTTGTTGAGACATGGTCTTTCTATGTTGCTTCAAGCTGACCTAAAATTTGTTATGTATCCCATATTAGCCTCCAACTTGAAATCCTCTTATGCCCTGAATGCTAGGATCATAGGTATATGACATAAACTAAACTATGTATGTCTGTTTTATTCTGATTTCTTACATTTTCTCTTTGCTGCCTTGTAAGTCCCCTTTTCTTTCCTCTTCCTCCTTTTTGTAAAACAGGGTCTCTCCATGCTCTTAGGTATTCTAGAACTTACTATGTGAAATATGCTGGCCTTGAATTCACAGAATCACCTTGTCTCTGCCTCCTAAGTGGAGCATTAAAAGCAGGTGGTACTAGGTTCGGCTGGATTATTTCATTTTATTGGCTCTATTTGTATCTTCAAAGCCTCTCAACATAGAGTTTGTTCTGGATCTGGGCCTGCAGTACTAGAAACATGCCTCTGAGTCTCTTTAGTCCAGGTGTCTTGCCAGCGGTTTCACGGTCCTATTTGGGCGTTGAAACTCAGTGACACCTCCAAGCAATGGAGCAGACTCTGGACACGAGTGCCAGACACCGGCAGCTTTCAGGCTCTTGCGTGATGTCTTGCATCATGAGTTTGCAGTAGACCCGCCCTTCATGTTTTGTTTCTTCTGCTCTGGCTGCAGTGACCTTCTGTTTTCTGTTTCTTGACTATTCCAAAGCTGAGGTAGATGTACAGTCTCTGCACTTACTGTTCCTTCGCTTTGGAGAAAGCTTCAAATGCCCCATCATCTCATTCAAAGGCAACATAGGTAGACAAAACTTTTGTTTTTCAGTATTGGGGATGGATGCCATGGCATCCATTAGTTACCTGCTAGGTAACTAATCTATCATTGAGCTACATCTCAGCCTCATAGAAGGCTCTATTCACTTGCATTCATTTACTATTAATTTATCTGTATATGAATTTATCTGTATATGAGTTCATGTGTACATATTCACAGGTACCCACAAAAGCCAGAGGGTGTCTGACACCCTGCAGCTGGAGTTATAGGTGGTTGTAAGGGGCCTGGTGTGGGTGTTGGGAACCAAGCCCTAGCCTCTACAAGACGAGCTCTTCTACCCTCTGAAATGTGTCTCCAGCCTTGCTATGATTTACATTTCAAGTGATTTTCCTCAGAGGATTTAGGTATCTTTTATATTTTTATCTTCATCATCTTTATCTTGATCTTCAATAATCTATTTACCTGTTTTTATTTCTATCCAACAGTTGATAAGCCGCACAGGAGCAGGAATGAAACACCTTCATGTTCATGACTGCCTGACATACACCTGGCTCAGTGCCCTGTTACCCATTGTTGATTGGGCAAAGTGAGGAGAGCCTCTGACTGACTCTGCTTATCCCATCCAGGTGCCAAACAAAGACACCGTTATGAATCAGTAGTCCCCTTCCTCATTGGCAGGTGCAGAGATGGAGATGGTGCTAGAGAATGCTTGGGTGACAGAGGAATTGGAGCTCAGTGGTTGCAGAAGCTCCAGACTAGTACTGCTTCCCGCCTGTAACTAGGTGGTAAGGACTTCCTCAACCTTTGCAGCCTGGTTTCCAAATGTTCACACCTTGTGCTTCCAGGACATGGGTAAAGCAAAAGGCATTTGGACCTGGACTCTGCCAGGAAAGATTTTACTTCTCAAGACCTTCTCCTTCCCTTTCCATACTCCCTAATGAGTTTACCTTATTAATGATCCTCTGATCCTCCCCAGAGTTCATTCTATGACCATAAACGGAGGGTGGAGCTGAGTGAGTATGCATGTGCATGTGTGTTGGCTTTGCTGGATCCAGTTGACTATCACAGAATCCTGCCCTTCCTTAAAGCAGGAGGCTTCCCCACAGCTGTCGCCCTGCTTTGTAGGGTGCCTACTTATGGTGCTGTGCTACAGCTCAGTAACTCTGCACGCTGCTGAGCAATGTTAGTAGGGCAGGCCCTGTCCTTCTCTTCTCCCTGTTTGTTTTTCCTTCACTCCTTTTATTTATCCCCCAGTCTGTCTTCCCTCTGTACCAGTAACATCTCATCTTTTTAAACAGTCTCAAAGTGTTTAGGCCTTCAAGGAGGGGAGGTAGACATGAAGAGCTGTTTGGGAGAATGATCATAGAACAGTCATAGTCCCGCCCTTAGACAGTGTGATAAGGCAGGTAAAGTATATCCATCATCGCCTCAAATCTATCATTACTAAATTAGGGAGTGTAATAAGACAGATGAGGTGTCTCCATCCCCCAAGTATGCTGGGATGAGAAGTGGATTGAGAGTTATTTCTGTCGACAGATTGGGAGACAGGAAGGACTGATTTCAGAAAAGCCTCCTGGAGGAAGTGACTTGTAAATGGAAGGGTTGGGTTGAAATGACAGGATAGTAAAAATACTGAACAAATAATTTTTCTACTGAAAGTGCTAAAGGAAGACCCAGAGAAAAGAATCAAAAGTTGCCAATGTTACAACCCTTTCTCAGCTCCCATGCATGGCGGTCTTTCTGTTGGTCTCCATTTCTCCAATGGTTGCTCAGTTTTAAGAAAGGATTCTGTAGCTTTTGGTGTTCTTTTGTTTGTAAGTTCTCCTGAGCAATTGTTTTAAGGGCTCAAAGGAAAATCTATCCTGACTGATGCTCAGCTTCAGAAGGGCTGGTGTTGAGGTGGAGATGTAGAAAGGTTGACTGACACTGACCTGATGAAGCCTGATGCTCACATGTGTGGACTGTTGTGGGAATCTCACCCACAGAGCCCTTCCTCTCAGTTAACCCTAGAATAGCTTAATAAGGAGTTAGAATAGGTTCAGAGTTCCTGAGTGGGTGTCAGGCCAGCATATGATCTACCACTGAGCTCCATCCCGTGTCCTGTAGTCTTTCTCTTAAATGGTTTTTCTTCTGAGACGTTGCTTTCTCTTTTCAGACATGAGCCTAGAGCTGGGCGCTGGGGGGCACGTTCTACCTCTACTCTCACTCCTTTTGTCTGTCCCTCTTTACAAATCTTCCCTCCCTCCTTATAGCAGCTCCTCTGGAAATTGGGGTTCATCATCCTGGATGCCCATTTGCTCTCTTTCTGCCAATAATTTCCCTGTTGATATCACAGAGACTTCTTTATCCAACTTTTAAATATCTACTATTCATTCTTCCCCCTCCAATGTTTCTAGGCCTTCTGTTTTCCACAGTCTCTTTGCAGTATTCCTTTAAGAGCTGACCATTCATTACATTTCATCATGCAACAACTATTTTTTAAATGCCCAGTCTATGCCCACCACTGTTGAAGATCAGGGGGCACAAAGTGGAAGTCAGACATGGTTTCTTGTCCTTGGCAATTTAAATTCTACAAGCAGAAACTAATAATAAGCAAGCAAACAAATAAATTAGCAAGATAATTATAGATTATAACTGCTTTGAATAATATACAAGAGGCTAATATACATTGAATTAACCAGAGGAGGCACGGAGTAGCTTTAATAGGGTATTAGATGAAGCTGTGCTGACATTTGAGCTGAGCTCTGACAAATGAAAGGGACCCATTGTGGGAAGAAGTGGGGAAGAGCCATCTAGGTAGCAGGCTTGCAACTAACAAGAAGGTTCAACATGGGATTGGAGAGATGCCAGAAGTATTTTAGGGTCAGAATCAGAACTTGGCTTTGGCTGGGCATGGTGGTACACTCTGAAGGCAGAGGCAGGTGGATCTTTGAGTTTGAGGCCAGCCTGGTATACAGAGTGAGTTCCAGGACAGTCAGGCCTACACCAAGAAATTCTGTCTCGAATCCCCCCCACACACAGAGACACAGAAGAAGTTGGCTTTATTCTCAGCCTTACAGAATTATCTGGCCTAAGTTTTCTGTGTTTGAAAGCTCATCCTGATTTAGCCTCTCCACTTCTTCAAATCTGTTTCCCATGCAATTTCCATGCAGGGTAGACATGTCTCTTTCATATCCACCTCTTCATTGTCATCTTCCAAATGAACCATTTTATTTTTCATCTGCCCAAGATCTCTAAGTGTACCATATGTAGCTGATTTAATCTGGCTCCTGGTCATTAGAGATCATAAGATAACTGCTATAGAAGTGTAAAACCCTTTCTAATTCTCATCCCTCGGGAATGAAAGGGTAGGTTTCTTTCTCGTTCATAGGCACCTGTTTTAGATATTCATAATACATGATATGTCCAATGTTGGAATCAAGACTCATAGGAAGCAGAAAGAGCAAAGAAGATGTCCACGCTCAGTGACTTTAGATTTGGTGCTAGGGCAGCAAGAGGGACACTCCACAGAGCTGCAGATGGAGGCCAGGGACACAGCTGCTTCTCAGGTATGTATAAGGCTCTGGGTTCAACCACAGTAATGAGATATTAAACAAGCACACATGAAATGAAGGGAAGTGCAAGGTGATTAGAGCTCTATCAAGTCAGGCTTCGGTAGGAAGCAGAAGCCCAGTGAGTATTTTAAAAAGCCAGAGATTTAACTCAGGGAGCTAGAGGATAATAAAACCAGATTCAAAGAGTTGAGGTCAGGAGGTCATAAGGAGTCGGAAGCATCCTAAGGGACACTTCAGAACCAATCCCCGTAGTTCAGAAGTTGCAGGCATTACTATCACAGGAGACGCTGTCCTGCTGCTGACACCGCTGCTGCCAAATATGTAAAGCTCATGTCTACTGGGACTTGTCCGTCTTCCTCTGAAGGGCAATAATGTCTTCTGTATCTCTGCTTTTAAAACTCATACAAGTTCATCTGTTTGGAAGAACTTTAGTTCATATCCAAAATTCTAGCCTCAAAGAATGCTGAGAAGTAAAGTGTTGTGCTTTCTAGCTTCTTCAACTAAAAGGGGAGTGGAATAGCCACCTATCTAGGAATGGAAATAAGAAATAAGGCATCTAGTTGAATATTTTAGTATTAATATTCTGGAATTATTACCTGGATCACATTTATCTAAATAAACATCCATTGTTTACCCAAAACTCAAATTTAAGTGGAGACCTTGTGTTTTCATCTGTTTCTGTTTAGTTGGTTTGTCACGATGGGGTCTAGCTCCGCCATACTGATATCAAGCTCAAGATCCTCCTGAGTCTCCCAAGTGCTGAAATTATAGGCATATGCCACCATGGCTGGCAGTCATTTGACAAATCTAAGAACTCTACAGGTACCCAGAACAGAGGCCGATAGAAAAGACTCTTTTCTAAGGAGTTAACGCTGAGGAGAGATGGGAGATGAAGAGTCCGTGCTATGCAGAGAGGAAGCAGGAGCTTTCAGGGAGAGAGAACAGCTTTATAAAGATCCAGAGGCAAGAACACTGGTATTGTTAATCAGAGCTGGTGCCCAATGAGCAGCATATATATATGAGAGAGAGAAAGACAGACAGAGAGAGAGAGAGAGAGAGAGAGACAGAGACAGAGACAGAGACAGAGACAGACAGAGAGAGACACAGAGAGAGACACAGAGAGAGATAATGAGGACTTAAGCAAGGGGTATATCTTAGATCCTGAGAAGTCAAGTGAGACAAGGCTGGGAGAAACCCCACTCTTCCATGCTGATAATAGCTCTCAGAGTAATGCAAGGTGGTCATCCTGAGGAGAGAAAAACGTTCTAGTAATTTAGGTAAGAGGTGGTGGCTTGAGGTGGTGAAAGCCAGTGAGTCTAGAATAAGCAGGTCTGAAGCATAATTTAAAGACAGAGCTGATGCATGTCTCGGAGTGAGCTTCAGAGGGTGAGAAGGAAGGAAAATGAAGGATGAGCTCTTCTTTCTGTTTTTCATTTTGTTTGTTTGTCTTTTTGAGACAGTATTTCTCTACATATCCCTTGCTGTCCTGGAATTCACTGTGTAGACCAGAGTGGTCTCAAACTCACAGTGATCTACTGGCCTCTGCCACCTGAGTACTGGGATTAAAGGTGTGTACCACCAAGCCCAGAGAGGGGTGAGCTCTTAATTTTGCACGCACAATTGCATCCACGCTAGTACTATGACTGAAAAAGGGAAATCTCTTAGTGAACTCTATCTGTTGAGATGGACTCAGGAGATGAGTGGAGAATGTCTGCTTCTGTCAGACAAGCATGTGCAAGGGCTGTGTCCTTCCTGCAGAATATGTTTTTATTGTTGTTGTAGTAAGATTTTCAAGACAGGGTTTCTCTGTGTAGCCCTGGATGTTCTGGACTCGCTTTGTAGACCAGGCTGGCCCTGAACACACAGTCATTCGCCCACCTCTGCCTCTGGAGTGCTGGGATTCAAGGCGTGCTCTACCACCCACACGGCTGCAGACTGTTCTTTAATGTGTCCTCACCTCCCTGTCCTCTCCTCCACTATCTCCTTCTTAATCTCCTTTCTTTCTGCTTTGCATTTCCTGAGCATCCACTTCACAAACCTGTCATATGAAATTTTTCCTTAGGAGTTACAGTGGCACTAAAAAGTTTTCAAATTTGGGGGGCATTTGCAATTTTAGATTTTGTTTTGGATTGGGAATGACAATGACCAATGTGTATCTTGCCTTCTAGGAAAGAGGACAAGGAATGCTGGGCAGGTCACCTTAGGACATTTTCAGTAGGTAATAAGACTAGAGAAGGCTAGAGGAGGAGTCAGTGGTGGAGGGAAGCTTGTCAGGATGGAGGGAAAGGTAGGCAACAGCCCTGAAGCAGAGGTGACTGGAGGCAGGGGCTTGACATCACTGTAAGGACTTTCTTCAGTATGGGGTGAGATGGTGGGGTGGGCTGACGGCGGCGTTATTAGCAGTTAGACTGGATGTGGTATGAGAGCAAAAGAGGGGCTTAGAAGTGGACCGGCCCTGGCTCAGGGAGGGTGCAGCTGTCAGCAGCTTAGGTGAGTACTGAAGAGTAAGAGTTAAATGGCGCAGAGACTGAGAGAATGGGGTTCAGTTCCCAGGACCCACATTGGGTGGCTCACAACTACCTGTAAGTCAAATTCCAGAGGATCCGACAGCTCTCTGGGCACCTTAACCCAGAGTGGTGCACATGTAGACAAGCAGGCACACACACACACACACACACACACACACATATGTATTTTTTTAATAATCAGTGTTTTTTTTAAGTGTTAAAGATTAAACTGGGTATAATGGCATAACCCTGTTATCGCAGATCTCCGGAAGCTGAGACAGGAACCTCTGCTGTGATTTAGAGGTCAACCTGGACTACACAGCAAGACCCTACAAGGAGAAGGGAGAAAAATGGGATGGCATGGGGGTAAACGTAGTCTACATGATGTAGCTGTGTGATGACATCTATAAAATCCATCAACTTGTACAATGATTACGCAACAAAGAGTTAAAGGTTGTGCATGTGAAGCTGTCAGGCACTGTGCAGCCCTACGTCAGCATACGGCATTATGGGTACTGTTGAAACCAAGACTGTTCTTATTAACATTATGCCTTCGTAATCTTCATGTGTTTTTGTATTTTCCTCTGCTCTCTTCCCTGTTTCACAGGAGTCTACACACCCTACACTGTAAGGGAACTGGAGTCCAGGCAGAATAAGAAGCTCATTTGCACAAGATCAGATGCAGCCTTAGGGACGGAGCAGACTTACTGCTCCTGATCCCCACAGTGTTAGAACCTTGACTCCCAACTCCCAGGGACATAATGACTCAAAGAACAGCAGGGACATGGACTGTGAGTCAGAAACATGAAAAAAAACATGAAACAGAGCAGGCTGGCTGGAGAGGGAGACAGCAACCCAGAAGTGACCTAGAAAAGCCTCTTGAGCAGAAAACTAGTTATATACTTCTGGGTCTTGGCCCAAAGAACCAGCTCACCCTCCCTCTTTCCTTCCTCTTCCCTGATGACTTGTCACCAAAGTATCACAGGCATGCTGCTGGCAGCCAGCCTGCCAATTAGTGCTGCAGCCTCTCCCTCTGACTTCCTCTAGAGCTAAGCCTCCAGAGATCCCCCAACTCACTCCTCCAGCCATGCCCCACACTACCTTGCATCTCTCCAGGACCTGCCTTGGCCTCTTGGCTCCCTCTTGGGTCTCCCCAACCCCCCCAACACAGAGGTGGCATCTAGTGCCCTTTTATCTACCATCTCAGAACTCGTTTGTGAGCATCTTTGAAACCTAGGCTTGGTAGCTGTGGCCACACCCAGGCTGCTCCCTGTCCCAGGGCAGCATACAAGGAATAAAGAGTAGGAGAGACTTCAGAGAAGCAGAGAAAAAGGAGCTCACAAAAGCTCCTGAGGTGACTTTAATGAGGCTATGAAGAGCTGCTACTGGGAGAACACTGAGAAGGGACTTTGGGAGGACAGTGCCCAGCACGGTATATGGAGAACAGAAGACAACAAACAACAAGCATTAGAAATAAATAGGGTACCACCAGGGAGAGTCTGGCAGAAGGGGCTGAATCTGGGAGAGGATTTCTTCAGAAGTGGTACATTGCAGAAGAGGCAACTATGTTTTCATGTTGATATATCACCTTTAAGTTTCATTTCAGTATTCATTCGCATTCATCATCGATATCATCAGTCCCATTTTACAGATCACAGATGGAGGAACCCAGGCTGAGAAAGGTGAAGTGAGTCACTTAGCTAGTAAGAATGAGAATTCTCTCTCCTGTCTGGGGAGGAGGAGAGTGGTAGAGCTCTGGAGATGACTGGCTGACTAAGCTTGCTTGTCAAGCTCCAGGCCAATAAGAGACCTTGTTTCAAAAAACCAGAAGGACAGCTCCCAAGAAATGACAGCTAAGGTTGTCCTCTGTCTCTCTCTCTCTCTGTCTCTGTCTCTCTGTCTCTCTGTCTCTCTGTCTCTCTGTCTCTCTGTCTCTCTGTCTCTGTCTCTCTGTCTCTCTGTCTCTCTGTCTCTCTCTCTCTCTCTCTCTCTCTCACACACACACACACACACACACACACACACACAAAGCAAAAGCTGGGCCTGGTAGATCATGCCTTTAAGGTCAATACTTGAGAGATAGAGGCAGGCCAGCCAGGGCTACATAGAGAAACCTTGTCTCAAAAAGAAAACAAAAGAATTATCTTTCTCTTCCCTATTAGAGCAGTGTCTCTTAAAGGGGAGAATAGACACCTAGGGAGTTAAACCTTTCCTTCTGTTCCATCAACACCAACATCCATTTTAAGGGTCTGGTCTCGTTGTAGGCAAGGCTGGCCTTGAACTCTTGATCCTGTTGCCTTCACCTTCCAAGTACGGGATGATAGGCCTGTGGTACCACGCCTGGCTCCCCCCCCCCTTTTTCTCACCCATTGAAAAGCTAGGCCCACTAACACACTTTGCCTTCCAAAGACTGAGCTGCTTGTCAAGAAGTGATGTGATAACAGTGAGACAACCAGATGGGGGTGTGGCCCCTGGCTAGAGGACTTTTTTGAGGGTGGGCAGTTTAGGAAGGCTTCACAGGGAAGTCTGGGAAAGGGAAAGGAGGTGGGAGAGGGCCTGTCAGGCAAAAGCTAGCAAACAGAGTGTGTGGGAGAACTGGGTAGGTTCGGAGAAAACAAAGGAGGGTGTGAAGGGAGCCGGATGGAGACTCCATAGCAATGGTGTGGAGACAGTAACATTAAATTTATGGTTTATGCAAAACCACCGAGAGCTGCCATGAGGGTGGGGAGATCGGAGAGCCACAGAGCTACAGGGTGCTTCATAATGTCGGAGGGGCTGAGAGCTTTGGTGAGATAACGAACAGTCAGTGTGCGTTCATTCCACATGCCAGGCAACATGTAAAGTGCTTTCATGCACATTATGCAAATTAATCTATGCTGCAGTTAAAAAAAAAATGAGAAGGAGCTTGGAGCATAGCCCTGAGGTAGAACAGACAGCGCTTGGGCTTCCTGAGGCCCTGGACTCCACCCCTAGCTCCAAAGCAAAGCACACAGACCAATAAAGAGTGGGGAGAGCTCACAGGGACTGCATGAGAAGAACTCTAGGGCGCATGATTAAAAGAACAAAGTAGAGAACACTTGTGCTGTGAGTTACAGCCCATCCTGCAGAAAGGCACACAGGGAATGGCTTTGGTTTGGGAAAAAAAGGAGTCTAGAGCCCAGACAGCTGTGACAGAAAGTGCGTCTGGAGGTGGATGGGAGAGGATTAGTGTGTGTTGACATGGCACTTCATGTCTGGGCCTGGCATGAAGAGGCGCTTGGAGCTAGGTGCATCTTGTTCATAGGAAAAATCATAGCTTTTCATTTAATTAAAAATTTCTTGGAACAAGATCTTATGTGATCTTCCTTCCTAAGCCTCCTGAGTGCTGGGACTGTCGGTGAACACTACCACATACAGCTCCAGCCATTTTAAAGTGGGGTTGAAATGCAGTCTGACTAAACATGTTACCGAACTGATTCTAGCCCCAGATAGAGAACAGATGGATGGGGGTGTGAGAGAACAGGAGGGGTGCACAAGGCTGCAACGTGGGAAAGGAAAGGGGGAGGAAGGACGTGTGTGGCTCTCGCCTGAAGGAGTGGGGCAGTAGATCCTTGTGATTCCTGGCTGAGGGGCAGAAGGACCACACAGCACAATTAATTGTTTTCAGAATTTTAATAGAAGTAATATGTGAAAACTAAATGTCAAATAATTTGGAAGACGTAATTAGAAAAACATAGTAATCCTTTTCTCTGTCTCCACTACTTTCAACTCTTTTATCCGATTTGGGAGTTTCTTATTCCCAGGCTGTAACTATCAGAATTATATTCTTATCACTAGCCTTTTCAATTTTCACCTATTATGGATTTACTTTAAGGAAAGATATAACCATTAAATTAAAAGAAAATTGTCTGACTTCATCCGCAAGTATTTCCTCGTTCCATTCTCTTACTTACAGCTATTTTGAAAGCACATCTATGCTTATTCCTGTGCACAAGCACATGGAACACACAAAAAAATGTTCCACTAGACCTCATTCACCTGCTATTCAGGAAGACAGTAGCCAAAGGAGACTGTCATTCTTCCTGTTCAAATTCTTTATCAGTGAATGCATATATTAGTCACTTTCATGATTAAAAACAATCCACACAGCAATACAAAAAGATAATTTTTTCACATGGTTTACAAACGTGAAGAACTAAAGCCTGGAGCATTAAGTAATTTGGTCAATATTTTACAACAATCTTTTGGGTTTGACCCTAAAGGAAGAAAAGCCACGGTAAGAGGACCTAAGAAAGGATGCCAGGAGCGTGTGTGTGTGTGTGTGTGTGTGTGTGTGTGCATGTATGTATGTGTGTGTGTGCATGTGTGTGTGCATGCATGTATGTGTGTGTGAGTGTGTGTGTGTGAGTGTATGTGTGTGTGAGTGTGTTTGGAGAGCCAGGTGTGATCAAGTACCCCTGTAATGACAGAATTCAAGAGACTGAGACAGGAGAATTGTGAGTTTAAGACCAGCCTGGGGTACATAGCAAGACCTAATCAAGAAAGAAAGGAAGGAAGGAAGGAAGGAAGGAAGGAAGGAAGGAAGGAAGGAAGGAAGGAAGGAAGGAAGAAGGAGAGAAAGAACCTGAGAGTCCAGTCATGGGTAGAGATGAATAATGAAGACGGAACAGCATCTGTGTGGTGTAAATGCTGAAGGAGAGTTAAGGCTGTACTAGGGAAAGAGTCATCAGGAGTCAAGAGCACTGCGTTAAAGGGTGACAGGTCATGGCACCACATCCATAGAGAGCATTCTTGGGGAGCTCAGGAGCCAGGCATGTGCCAGCTGTTGATTTACCCCACAGTGAGTCACTGGATCCCTGAAACTGACAGCCAGGGTGAGGTCACCACCCTGCAAGACAAGAGGCAGAAAGGCCCTTGGGGGCTGGGAAGCTGAACCTGTCTGGTCAGAGGCCATGATCAAAAAATCAACAAAGAATTCGTATCTGACAGGTTTTCCTTGGGGCTCAAATGAATAGATAGGTCTGGGAGTCACTGGGAGCTGTGACAAACAGTTTTGCCAAGAATCTAAGCTGTGGCCTGCCCTGGGAGAATGAGGCATATTAGGCAGGAGAAGTGGACGCCAACCTCAGTCAAGCCACCAAGGCAGCTTGCTGTTGCAATCACAACCCAGCTTCCCCAGGGGCACCTGAAACCTTTCATGGACAGACAGGTGGTGACTGGGGGTTGAAAGAGTCTGTCCTGAGCTGGAGAGATGGCTGGTGGTTGGGAACAGTGCCTGCTCTTCCAGAGGGTGCAGCATCCACATGGTGGTCCATAACCAGCTGTAACTCCAGACTCAGGGGCGCTGATTACACATTTCATTTTCTGACCTCTAAGGGCGCCAGGTGGTAAACAGATACACAAACATCCACATGTACAAAATAAATAAATAACAAAAAAAGCAAAATGTAGTACCCTGATTCCATCTGTTAAGAAAGGAAGGAAGGAAGAAAGGAAGGAAGAAAAGAAAGAAAGAAAGAAAGAAAGAAAGAAAGAAAGAAAGAAAGAAAGAAAGAAAGAAAGAAAGAAAGAAGCAAGGAAGGAATTAGCCCCATGAACTAAGACTTTATGGCCATGCAGGGAAACCTCATAGATGAACCCAGAACTTGGGCTATTTGCAGTGTTCTTAACTGAGTCTATGTGTATAAACACATATGTCCTAACCACACTACTTTTTTTCCTCAACTCCTCACTGAAGACTCTGCTCTTCGGAATTTGGCTGAGGGATTGTGAGATGGCTCAGCAGATAAAGGTGCTTGCTGTACAAACCTGAGAACTGAGTTCAGTCATCAGACACCCTTCCAAGTACGAATAATAATAAATTGATAAAACCATTTTTTTTCAAAGAAGCTAGCTGACAATCACACTAAGCCCTGTCCACCTAGACATAAACTCTCCTACATAATGTGAGCCTCAGACAAGTTTACTAGAGACCATAATACAGGCATAGCAAGGTCATGGCCACATGGTTAGTGATCCATACACAAAATACCAAACATATCTCAGAAAGAAGGGAAATAATATTTGACCAATTTTTGAAATGACGGCCACCTTTATTTTTTTAACCAATTATAGCCTCATCTTCATTTTGGTATTCCCTAAGTATAGATAAGCTTTCTTGAGCTATTCAGCTGTACAATCTTGCTGCTTTATGACAGCATTAATCTAATGTACTCTCTTCTCTTTTTAGACCTGCCAGAAAATCGCCTAACACCCAACTACAGGACAGGTTCTGAGGCTTAGATGGAACGCCAATTTCCAGTGAGGTGCATTCTTACTCTCGGCAAGAGACCACAAAACCAGCCTGCTCAACCATCGCATGTTTGGGGAATCTTTGGCTAAAGATATCAATCATACCAGATGTATGTTTTTAAAATTTTTTGAGGATGCCCAGAGAAGACCATGCTGGTTGGAGAGGATGATGCTAAGCAGGAGGTGGTGGCAGAAGAGGCAGAGAAGCCATGAGTTCTCTCAGTTAGTCTTTACAGAGTACTGATATGTGCCATAGACATTCAAGGTACCAAAAATCAATGGTAAATATGGCAAGATGCCCAACCTCTCAGGATGCATTCAGTTGTGATGTCAGGGAGAGACATATGTCACAGTGCCAGGAGGCTCATCTAAAGATCGTGGGACAGGAGGAAGGACCCAGGAAGGGCTCTCTGAGGAAGAACACTATGGAGGCCCTAGAGTCTGATGACAGGTCCTTAAGAAGAAAGTCAAGTGTGATCGACACACTTGGGCTCTCAGCACTCAGGGGATGGAGGCTGGGGGAGCAGGAGTTCAGGGTTCAGCTGCACAGTAAAGCTGGGGCCTCGCTGTGTAGCATTTGGTGCTGTTTGGTCTCATCAGGGTGAGGGGTAATAAGTAGGCATAGTGAGTGATTAGGTTAGAGACCCTTACAGACCCCAATAGATACTGAGACCTTAACCTGTAGAGAAAGGAGATGTCGTCACAAGGATTCTCTAATCCTAACACGATCAGATTTGATTCTAAGAAATATTTTAATCTTTGTAACCTCTTTACATATATAGTTAATTTAGTGCTGTTTTTCTGGGCCTTCAGACCTGCCTGAGCTCCATTTCACACACTCGGTAGAGAGGATTGAATTTATCACATCTCACGAAAGCCAGAAACAGGCTCACCCTGAAGTCCTTGGGGATAAGATGGGCATGTCCTGTCCTAAGACGCTACCTTCTTTCTCTGCTTCTCTCAACAAGCCTCAGTCATTTGCTACCATTCTCAACACTGTGAACAATGCCTGTGAAAACCAACTCACAAGAGGACGGGCATACTCTGGCTAATGGTTTGAGAGAAAAGAGTCCAAGCCCGTCGTGGTGGACAAGGCACAGCTGAGGAGTTCATGGTGGTAGGAGTGTGTGGCTGGGATGCCTCGAATCTTGGCAAACTAGAAAGCAGAGAAGGGAAACACTTTTCTTTTCCTTCCTTCCTTCCCTCCTTCCCTCCCTTCCCTTTTTTCCTTCCTTCCAATATCTCTTCCTTCCTTCCCTCCCTCCTTCCTTCCTTCCTTCCTTTCTCGGCTATCCTGGACTCACTCTGTAGAGCAGGCTGGCCTTGAACTCACAAACATCCACCTGCCTCTGCTTCCCTGAGTGCCGGGATCACAGGTGGGCATCAACGTGCCCAGCTTTTTCTCCCCTTTTATTCAGCTCAGCAGCCCAGGCCATAGCATGGCGCCACCCATGTAAAGAGTGGCTCTTCTTCCCACAGTGTAACCTACTTTATTTATTTTAGCCTTTTAAAGGTTATTTTTTATTTATGCGTCTGTGTGAGTATATGGCATGTGTATGTGAGTGCCTAAGGGGCCAGAAGAAGGTGTTCAGCCTCCTGGGGCTGGTATTGTAGGTCATTATGACCTTCCTGACATGGGTACTAGGAACTTAACTGGAGTCCTCTGGAAGAGCAGAATGTGCTCATAACTTCATTTCTATTGTAATTTTAAACATTACTGTGCACATGTTTATGTGGTGTGTGTGTGTACATCTATGCTTATGCCTATATGTGTAAGTGGAAGTCAGAGGTCAAAGTCCCGTGTTCTCCCTCAGCTGCTCCCTACACCAGTTTTTGTTGTAGGGTCTTTTGCTGACTAGCCAGACATCTTAGCCAGAAGTCCCCAGGGTCCTACTGTCTCATCTCCCAGCACTGGGATTCCAACATCAGACAGCTGCCGCCAGCCTCTTACGTAGGTTCTGGAGACCCGAACTCAGGGCCTCATGGTTTCCCCAACCTCTCACATAGGTTCTGGAGACCCGAACTCAGGTCCTCATGCTATGGGCAAGTGCTTTACCCACTGAGCCATTTCTCCAGACCCTCTGTGCAACTTCATTTATTTATCTATTTATTTATTGGTTTTTCAAGACAGGGTTTCCCTGTAGCCTTGGCTGTCCTGAAACTTGTTTTGTAGACCAGGCTGGCCTCAAACAGAGCTTCACTTGCCTCTGCCTCCTCTAGTGCTAGAATCACCACCATCTGGTGTAACTTAATTTAAAATGCATGAAATATATATGATGTACTAAGATAAAAGGTTAGGCAGGATGAGCTGAGGGTAATGTTACAGTCTAGGTGGTAGGATTCTGGGGGAACCACTAACCATTTCAAAATCCTTTCAACTCTTCACTCTGTTGAAAATGTGCCTAAAATGGAATTTGTAGGAAGGGTCCACACGGGAGCTAATGGCTTAATGCAAGCAGCAGCAGTGATGGAAGACAGTGGATGGATTCCTAAAGTAGGACCTAACTTGAGAGTGAGGAAGAAGAACACCTACATGAGGCAAACGAGAACGGTGGTTCTCAACATTCCTAATGCTTCCTCACATTGTGATCACCAACCATAAAATCATTTCATTCTACTTCATAACTGTAATTTTCTTCTGTTATGAATTGTAATGCAAATATCTGATATGCAGGATATTTGATATTTGACCACAGATTGAGAACCACTGCACTAGAAGATGGTTTCAACAAATTTAGACAGGATAAAGAGACAGGAAACAGGAACTCGGGAGACGGTTGTTAACAGCACTGCCTATTCTTCAAGAGGACCAGAGCTATACTCTCAGAACTCCCCCAGTGGCTCAGAATCATCTACAGCTTCATTCCCAAGGGGCTTGACAACATTCTCTGGCCTCTGAAGGCACCACAACACTTGGTACACAAGCATACATACAGGGCAAACATACATTCATTTAGACATAATTTTACACAAAAAGAAAGAAAGGCATGGCGGCACATGCCTTTAATCCCAGCAATCAGGAGGCATAGGCAGGGGAATCTCTGTGAACTGCAGATCAGTTTGGTCTACACAGTGATCTCCAGGATAGCCAGGACTGCATAGGGAGACCTCGTTCAAAACAACAGAAACAATAATAACAAAACAGGTGGGGCATGATGACACACACCTGAGAGTTCAGGACCCGGGATGAAGACAGATTGCTACAAGCTGGAAGCCAACCTGATCTACACAGTGAGTTCTCTGCCAGCCAAGACTACATAAGACTGTCTCAAAAACAATGACAACATTAAAAGAAAAAAAGCAGAAAAAATTGGGAGGTGGGGGTAGAACTGAGGGAACGTGGGAAAGGAGGGAAGTGCTTCATATCTGAGTCAAATCTGTTTTGTACTTTTCTGGCTGATAGTCAAGAATCAAAGCACATCTGATAAAATTAGGCTGCTGTTACTATGCCTACAGAACCAGTATTCTTTTTTTCCCAGATGTCTTAAACAAGCATATTAAGACAGCTAATAGACCTAGAACTAGCTGGCACAGCATGTTTGTAGGCAAACAGGTCAGAGCCCACTTCTGAGTTTGAAAACCTACCAGAGCCATCTCCCTGAGCTCAAAATCCCATCAATCCCTGGGCCTGGCTTGTAGTCTCACCAATCTCCACCCTGGATTTCTTCACCATGGAAAACTCTTCCCCTGAGAATTCCTATATAAGCCTGTCTCTTGCTCAGTTCCCTGCTCCAGCAGGGCAAACACCCTGTTTCTCTCAATAAATCTCTGTTATGTGGTGTGACTTTGTGGTGTTTCTTGACTCCTAGCTGCCGGGATGCCTTTCCTTTTAGAGCTGCAGCTCTTCCAGAGGGAAGCCTTTCCCATCATTGCTCCAACATCTACAATGAGGAGACCTTCCTCCCCAGAGCTACACCATCTCCACAAAGGAAGTTTTCCCCTCAGAGCTGTAACACTTAAATAGTGGCATACACTGTACTCACAGCACTTAGAACATGGAGACAGGAAAATCAGGAGTTCCAAGCCACCCTGAGCTGCATGAGATCCTGCCTCAAAGAATAAATAAATAAACAGAGCCAGAAAGCTGGCTCTGTGGTGAAGAGAGCATACTTCTCTTGCTGAGAACTCAATTTTGGTTCCCAGCGACCACACCAGGCAGTTTACAGCCTTCAATAATTAGCTCCATGGGATCTGATTATTTTTGACCTCTGTGGGCACCTGTATTCATGATCACACGCCCACACAGAGACACAAAAGCACATACATAAGTAAAAACAAACCTTAAAAATACCCCCCTAGGCTAAACACTGTATTTATCATACAGCTTATTATTTCATATGCAGAATTGTTTAAGAGAAGTAGTTAGAACAGGGGTCATTGAAATGGTTTGGTGAAATTCAGGCATTTGGTACCTGATGACCTGAGTCTGATTCCTAGAATCCACATGGTCAAAGGAGAAAACTGAGTCCTCCAAGTTGTCCTCTGACCCCTGCATATGCACAGTGTCATGCAACCCAACTCCCTGGCACAAACGTAAAGAAACATCTGTCGAAACTGGTAAAAGAGATAAATAACCCGGATCATTTTTAAAACTTTGCTTGACCTTTGCACCGGGTTGAAAATTATATCATTTGAGCAATGTAACTTCAAAAGGCACAGAATCATACATACAGCCACTGTTCAGACAGCTAGCATGTCTCTTGACATCAGCACTTAAATCTAAAACATTATTCTTTTAAATAAGCCCCAGCCCTGGATCGCCATCAAATTCTTTTCTGTGGTGTAAGATCCCAGCTTCCCAGTCATGGTGGTCCTTAGGAGGTGAACTCCTCAGGCTACAGGTATTAGCACAGGCTGAGTCTCCCCATGCTGGGAAACCCCTGAAATGAACAGGGACACAGAATCAAGAATAGATCTGGGCAGGGGAACAAGGTGACTTGTCTAAAGTGTCAGTGGGAGTTTGGGGCATCTGGTTCCTCACGGGTCCAGCACTATGGCTCCCCTCTCTTGACCGTGATACCAGTTTTCACCGGGTTACTCACTCTCACCACCCCAATACCTGCCTGCTCATTTGTAACTGGCTTATCTGGCAGGGGTAGATATACTCCAAAGAGACATGGGTGCTCCTCTTAGGCTTTAAGGCTATGAAAAGAATGGCCCTCAAGAATCTTCTGCTGGAGAAAAAGAAGTGTGAAGTCCTCAGGCATCCAGAAGAGGAAGTTGTCTCCTGGAGAAAGATTGGCAGCTTGTCAGGTGACCGGGCAGGGGAGACCTGGAGCTGAGACAGTGGTGGGCTGGGACCACATTCTAAATGCGCTGCTTAGTTACACACGTCTCTTGCTTTCTGGTTAAATGCTATTGTCACATCAGGACCCTGGAGACAGAAGGACTTAGGAAGGTCACTGGATCACTGCCTCTTTCCAATACAGCCACAGTGGATGGATCTTCTCTTTCTGCTTTTCAGTCTTAATTTGGTTCTTTTGATTGGCTTACTGGAGGGAGGCTGGACCCGGTTTGATGTGGCACAGGCTAGCACCCCAGGTTAAGCAGCCCCATCGCCTCACCTGTTTTGGTCCCTGTACTCAATGTTCCTCAAGCTAATGTTGTGAAATACATCCTCTGTCCTTCAAAGTTCTCCTTGCTTAGCCAATGAGTTCATTGGGCTTACTTCCAGAGCGTGTGTGAGGAGCTATTTACAGAAGCTTTGGGGTATCCCAAAGCAGCCACACTGGAAAGTCTTCACCTAGCATGGATAATGACTTCCCTGTAGCCGGGCAACTCTTCCCAGCCCATGTACTGTAGTACCTCCTGAGACTCCAGGGCCGCATGGAATTAGGGCAGAACTACACACAACTGGCCAGGAGGAGGAGTGGCTGGAATATTGGGTGAGGGACTGCTGAGCCTCCACTTCCCTCTTTCTACGAGGGAATGAATGGTATCAGTGCATAAAGCCCCATCCTGACATCAGGCGCAATGGATATGATGGAGACGGCTGCTGTTCTGTTCTAATGCACACAGCCCCTTGAGTTCTGCAATCACAGAGAAGTGCCATGATGGCTAGTGTCAAGACGGCTTTTCACCTATGCTTTTGGTAAGTTAAGGGAGATTTGCCATACATGGAATGTGAGTTCTGTAGTGCTGCCTAAATCTTCAAGAGGTGGTGAGGAGTAACAGAATAGTGTCTCTGAAACATTTACTAAACTGCTAAGCTCTGCAAACAACTAATCAGGTGGAGGAGTAGAATTTGGATTTTGGTGAATCTTTGTAAGTACTTGGTCCCCCCTGCCCTTGAATGTTAAGCTGGAACCTTGATGAATGGCTGAGATACTCTTCAAGAAAATTGGGCTTAGATGGAAGGCCTCCCTCTCCACCCTTTGGGGTACCTTGAATCATCTCTAGTCACACCTGGGGGGTTATTGAGAGTCTGTGAGGACATTTGCCAGACAGAATGAAACTAAGATGGGATTGACCTCCGCCAGGCGCCAGGCATGAATGGCAGCCTCCTGCGGTCTGGGGTTTAGGCCTGGTAAAAGGTGGCTTGGAACAAGTGACCCTGACAGCCAGCGCTCCCTCCCTCTGCTTCCTGGCCTGCCATGGTTCAAGCTGCTCCATCTCACCACCACAATGAACAGAAACTTCTCAAGCCCCGAACCAAATAACCCTTTTCTTTTTCAGGTTGTTTCCAACAGGTATTTTGGTCTCAGAGATAATAACAGTAAACAGTGCGGAGCCAGGAACGTAGCACAGTTGGTAGTGTCAGCCAAGCACGCATAAGGCCTGGCATCGACTGCCCCCAGTACTACAGAAGCAGGGATGGGTTGCAGGCCTGAGATCCCAGCACCCAAGAGAGGAAGACGGGGAGCAGCTACATAGGGGGCTAGAGGCCAGCCTGGGCTAGAGACCCTACCTCAAGAACGAGGCTGTCAAGATGGCTTAAGGGTTAAAGGACACAAAGCCTGACCACCTGAGTTTGATCTGTTGGACTCACATGATGGGAGGGAACCAACAACCACAAGTTACCCTCTGACCTACACCTGTGCCCCATGACACACACACACACATTTTTAAAATATAATAAAAATGTTAAAAACAAAATTGAACAAACAAAAAAGGAGCTGATACAGGGAAGTCTTGGTTCAGATCCTTATAGGAAGACTCCATTTAAGTCTCATCACAGGGCATCCTCTCATGCTTTCTGGCCCACGACTCCGTCTTCAGGCCCTTAACAGTCTCCGCAGGTCCTGTGCTCCGAGGGGCTGGCCTCAGGAGCTAGCTAGCTACACCCTTACTCCAGGGGGAGTGAGCCTCCTTCCTGGGGAGGGTTTTCTGGCCTAGGATAATGGAGCAAGATTTCGAAGACTTTGACTGTTAGTGGCAAGAACTGGTGGATGGTTTCACCGTCATAAATGTTAAGCAACCTCCCCATTTCCGGGGTCGGGAAGGGAAGAAACAGAGCTCAGGGTAAGCTGGCCAAGTCTCTGATGCCAGCACAGAGGCTGAAGATCAGCACTGCAGCTCTGAGTATCTGCCTGGGAATCTAGACAGCCCAGGGGGTGGGGCTGAAAGTCAGGCAGAGTTGCTGCCAGTCCCTAGCCCGAAGTTGTGAAGTTGTCCCTTCTCAGGCAAGCCGGTGGCCTCTTATGTAATGGCCGCACCTTGCGGGCAACCTGGGGAACCGGGCCTGAGCTGACTGGGCCTCCTGGAATCCACGCGTGCCCGCCCGGGTGGGTCGGGCGGACACCTGGGGAGCATCAGTGCAGACTCGCGCCAGGCAACACGTGAGGTCGTCGGCCACACCCCGACAGCAGGGGCGGACACAGCATCTGTGCAGGCAGCCTCGTGAGGTCCTGAGGTTGTGGGCCACCAACCCCACCCGCCTCCCATTATCCTGCGGCTCACAGCCAGGCCCAGGAAATCCCGGCAGAAGGAAGCCTTGGCTCCTGGCTTTTTGGAGTCCATCCCCAGGACCCTTGATTTGCCAGTGAATGTTGCTCCATGGTAGAATCACGTCTAGTAGGCTTAAGGTCCTGCCTTTGATGTCCAAATACTACAAAAACAATCAGGAAAAACAAATACAAAAATTGTCTCCGGTCCCCTTCTTTACAAGACCATTTTACTCTTTTTAGGGTCACCCAGGAAACAGCAATTTTAAAATTCAATTTCCAGACCCTTGTGACTATGCTAGAAAAGATGCAGGCCCTGGGGGTGACTGAGAGCTCAGCAGACAGAGGATACAGTCCCGAGAGAGTCATTGAGTTCTGTTGTGAGAAGGAAGGCAGGTGGGTTTGCATTGGGAATCGAACCCATTAATCCAATCCATTCCAAGTAAAAACATCAAGCTTTGACTATAGTCAAAACTGTACCAGCATCTCTGAAAAGGTGTCTGGGTTCTCTGGGAGACTATACTTTGTGTGTGTGTGTGTGTGTGTGTGTGTGTGTGTGTACATACGTGCATAGGCAAATGTGTGTGATTTTCCACTATGGAAATTTTCCAAATTTTTCTATACAAGAAAATAGGGACCAGGTAGATGACGGCTCAGCAGTTACAAGGATTTGTTGCTCTTGCAGAAGACCCAAGTTTGGTTTACTGCACCCACATGGCAGTTTACAACTGCCTTTTAACTTCAACTCTAATGCCCTGTTCTTGTCTCCTCTGACATTGCATCCATATACACACACACACACACACACACACACACACACACACATATATATATATATATATATATATATATATATATATATATATATATATATATATATCACGATACACTTGGTGGTTTGAATGAGAGCGACCTCCATAAGCTCATGTGTTTGAATGCTTGGTCACCAAGGAGCGGAACTGTTTGGGAAGGTCTAGGAGGTGGGACCTGGTTGGAGGTAGTGTGTTGGTGGGCTTTGAGCTAGGCTGAGCTCACCCTGGGCCCAGCCTAGTTCTGTCTGCCTGCTGCCTGCAGATCACGATGTAAAGCTCTCAGCTCCTGCTCCAGTGCCTGTCTGAATCTCTCCATGATTATGGACTAACTAAAGCTGCAAGCAAGCAGGCAATTAAAAGCATTTTTCTGCCTTGGTCACGGTGTCACAGCAATAGAACAAGAAGGCACTCACACACACAAAAATTAAAAATAAATGCATTTATTTACTTATTTACTTAGTTGTTTATTTTAATTTGAACTCTACAACCCAGCTAGTATGGTGGAACATTTGCTTCCATCCCAGAAATAGAGAGGAATAGCCAGGAAGATTAGGAAGGAATACAAAGCCAGTCTGAACTACAGAAAACTCTGTCTTTAACATCCTTTAAGAACCAAACCAACCAAACAAACAAACAAACACTTAGAGATGCATGATTAATAGAGGCATACAGTTGCTGTTCACTTTTCCTCTTATCTTTATAAATTCAATTAAAATTCATTTGCTCTAGACAGGCCCAAACAAGTTTGCTGCTGCATTTGGTTGATTTGTCCTTTAATCTTTTAGTTTGTTCCCTTCACTAACCTTTTGTTTTTCTCTATCTTGTGAATTAACAAAACAAAAATAAATTAAAAAAATTTAAACTTTATTGTAAAACATGTTTCAACGTTAAAAAAAAAAAACCACACACCAAAATCAACCATACTCAGAGACTATACATCTCCATAAACTTCTGTGCAGTTAATCATTTGAAGCAGGGGTCATAGAGTTTCACACTGGGTTTTACACTTTTGCTATCAAATATGTCTTCACACACTTCACACACCACCAAAACTGTTACAATTACAAAAACAATTAGTTTCCTGTCCTCTTTTATACCTTCATTTAGTCGTCCTCAGTCCCTAATTTAGCATTTCCTGTTTCTTTCTACATGTTATACTGTACCCACATGTACAAGAAACTGTAGAGCGAAAATATGCTCAAATGAACTGCAATTAACATGTACACGGATTTCCCATCCTAGGCAGACATTTTCCTCAGTGGCACATGGGTCCTCTCCAAAACTGATCACACTGTAGAAGAAGCGCTATTTCAAGGGAAAACGCAGTATATGTTTGTATTGATTCAAATTTAGGATAATTGATTATGTGTCTATTTTTCTTCTTTTATGTCATATTTGTTAGGGGAAAAAAACCTACTGTTGTTGGTTGGTTGGTTGGTTGGTTTTTCGAGACAGGGTTTCTATGTGTAGCCCTGGCTGTCCTGGAACTCAGTCTGTAGACGAGGCTGGCCTCGAACTCAGAGATCTGCCTGCCCCAAGTGCTTTGATTAAAGGCATGCAACACCACTTCTGGGAGAATCCTGGTTTGAGGTATCCATTCCATTGGACCTGAGATGGTCACATGCATCAAGTCATGCTGGCTCACTATTCTTGTTGTTTTCAGCAGACACCTCCTGTTTTGCTCAGTTAAACGTCCTGTTTTGCTCAGTTAAACCTCCTGTTTTGCTTGATTAATTTTCCTGTTTTTCTTGGATATGTTTACTTGGAAACCTATATAAGTGGTTTACTCTGTAATAAAGATGGCGCCTTGATTAGAATACTGTCTTGGCGTCACTTCTTTGTGTTCTCTGTCTCTTTTAATTCCCAGCCCCTTGTGCAGGCGGTTACTATTGGTAGTCACGGGTGACTACACTGGTTGTTAGTGACATTAAAAACTCGTTATTTGGCTTGAAGAAGCAGTTCAGCAGTTAAAAGCTTTTGCTGCTCTTACAGCAGACCCTAGTTCCATTCCCAGCACCCACATGGCAACTCACAACTACCTGTAACTTCAGGACCAGGGGATCTGACATCCTTTTCTGGCAGCAGGCATGAGCATAGTGTACATATATTCATACAAACGCTCATGCACTCCTTTAAAATTATTATTTGTTTTGTCCTACCATACCCATGTGCATAAAGCATAATGATCCCTAAGAACAGTCCTAAGAGCCAGCAGGTGGCATGCAACAGGTAAAGACACTTGCCACTCTGACCTCCACACATGGGCTATGGCACATGCATATACACACAATAACACTTTTTAAAAGAACAGTATTAACATCATAACTGATATTATTGAAAACTTAAGACACAGTTACTTTTATTTATATTCCATTAAAGGTGTAGCATTAAATCTCTACATTTTAAAGTAACTTGTTTGTTTGTTTGTTTGAGATCGGGGTTTCACTTTGCTGCCAGACCAGTCTTGAACTTGTAGGTTCAAATAATTTATCTGTCTCAGTCTATTTGGGGCTGCAGGTCCTCACAGACATAGCTAAAGTAATTAAAAAGAATTTCCCTCTGGTGTGTAAGTGGCCAGTCACCCAGATAGGTTAATTTTGTATCATGGGTTTACCCATGAGACAGCTTTCCTTTCCTCATTTAAATTATTTGTATAATGATGTGAGGTTTTTACATTAACTCAGGGATGGAAGGGTGATTCAGCAGTTAAGAGTGCACACTGCTCTCTCAGAAGACATGGTTTCAGTTCCCAGCATTCGAGCTGGACCTCACAGTCACCTGTAATTCCAGCTCCATGGAATCCAACCTAATCCATGGGATCTTTGCAGGAACTGGCACACAGACATGCAATGATTAAAAATAAAATAAAATATTTTAAAATATTTACATGAGGAGGAGTAGGACAACAGAAATAACGCAGCGACCAGGAGACTGAACTCTGGGACCTAAAACGCCAGCACCCGTGATTGCCAGGTGAGCAGAACTCCCACGGTGAGAAAATCAAGTGGGAAAACCCTAGGGACACCCAGTTATTCCCCGCAAAAACCTCCGGGTGACCAGCGGCGCACAGCTCTGATCGGAACGAGCAGCC
>CM053756.1:57233043-57254231 GCA_028658305.1 Pachyuromys duprasi | reverse complement strand
AAAAAAAAATATTTACATGAAATCAAAGTTAAAAATACCCAAAAAGATACATCAAGAAAAGATGAAATTCTGTTCCTTCTATCTAGTTTAATATTTTCTATAGGTAACTTATTAGGTCTTGGTTTAGCCTTCTACTTACAAAAGAGGGTTCTACTAAAAACAAGGCTGTGGAGGGATGTGCCTGGTTGATAGAGTGCTTTTGTAGTATGCACAAATTCCTGGGTTTGGCTCTATAGCAATGCATCAACTGAGCACATCTGTGATTCCATCCATCCAGGAGGATAACCTCAAATAACCATGTACTCAGTTCAAGACCAGCCTAAGCTACAACAGACATAAACATCATGTCTATGTATATTGCTCTTCTTGTGTGACAGGTACAAAATGCTGGGCTGTCTCCCTGGCTCCTTGCCTGACTTTTAAAATTATCATTAGAAGTCACCTCTTAGGCATGTCCAGCCCAAGGCCAGAGACCTACAACAACAACCAATCACAAACTTAGTAAGAACATTACAAGATTTGAGCAGGGGAGATGTTAAACTCAGCTCTGGGCTCTTCAGGGTGAATGCTGAAGATGATGAGTGCCCTGCAGTGTTAACAGGTTGGACATCCCTGAGGGTGTCAGGACAACCAGAGCTACATGGCTGTCTCTGCTCATCTGCAGACTAGCTTTGGCATTACTCTGATTGACTTTGCACACAGCCTTGAAGTGTTTCGGATCTCAGGAAAAGGTGACATCCAGCCTAACCAATACCATCCATTCAGAGCCACAGGGGCTGTAGGGAAGCTGGGCAGAAAAGAAAGGGGAAGGGGCACTTGAGGTGCCTGTCAGCAGGGTGCAGCCAGACATCTTTCCAATGGTACCCATATCTTCTTCATCCATGGCCTGTTGAGGTTTGACTGCTTCCAGTCATGTCCAGAGAATTCCAAAGCAATGTGGTCAAGTGTTTATGGTTTGAGTGTGGTGGTGGACTACTTTAACCTGAGCACTTGGGAAGCAGAGGCAGGAGGAACTCTGTAAGTTCAAGGCCAGCCTGGTCTACAGCACAAGCTCCAGAACAGCCAGGTTGGTTCTCACCCTTCCTAACTCTGTGACCTTTAATAGAGCTCCTCCTGTTGTGGTGAACCCCAGCCATAAAATTAGTTTCATTGCTACTTAATCACCATAATTTTGCTATTGTCATGAATTGTAATGTGGATATCTGATATGCAGTATATCTGATATTTGCCCCCCCAAGGGGTCTTGACCTACAGATTGAGAACCCCTTGCTTAGACCCCTCTCCCCTTAAGAGGTAACAGAAGTAAGTAGTGGTGCAAGCATTTGGCACCAGTGGTGGAAGTCCAGCCCTCAGGAGGTAGAGGTAGATAGATAGATCTCTATGACTTCAAGGCCAGCCTGGCCTACATATAGAGTACCAGGACAGCTAGAGGTGTCTTGGACAGAAAGACCCTGTATTTTAGAAAAAGAGGAAGGAAGGAAGGAAAGAAGGAAGGAGAAGGAGAAGAAGAGGAAGAAGAAGGAAAAAGAAGAAGAAGAGTCTTGTGTTTAGCCTTTGGGTTTAGTTTCCTTCTTGCCTCAAGAAAAGAGGGAACATCAGATCAATCCTAGGACAAAGCTTCATCACCTGCAGCACATCCCATCATGAGGAAAGGGTGGAGTGAGTTATGAGGGACCTAACTCTATGGTGTCAAGATAATCTGGATACTTGGACCAAGGAGCTGGAAAAGGGGAAGACCTGCCTGATTAAAGAGGAGTGAAAGGCATATATGTGCTTGTTCATGGTGGCATCGCAGAAGACTACCTCCCGCATTCATGATCCATGTAGACGTCAGCTTTTCTCTGACTGACTGGTAGATTCCCCCAGGGATAGCTCTCCGTGAGTGGCTAGCATCTGAAGGCAGCGATGGTAAGAGTCTAGAAGCCATTCATGGGCTTCACTTTCAAAAGGCCACTTCTGAGGGCCTTCTCTAAAACCATATCCACCACAGCCCACTTTTCCTTTCAAGGCCCCAAAAGCCCTGCCTCCCAGACCCCATGGCCAGAGGAAATACCAAGGGAGACCAGCACCTATGGTGAAGGGCAGAAGCACCGGGAGTCTAAGTACTTCCCTAATTGCCCAGACAGACTGTCTTTAGGTCCTGAGAAAGGATGAGGTCTGGTAGGGCAGAGGCTACATGCAGTAACAGGGGCTGTAGAAATACAAAGAGGGCTAGTGTTACTCCAAAGATGGGAGGAGAAAGACCACTGACCCACCCAAATCATCATAGACAAATTAATTAAAGTCCCCATACAATTTAACGTAGGCTTAGAAGGTTTTCAGCCTCTGACACTTTCTGCTTAATAAGCTCACCCTTTCTTGTTCTTTCTGAGCTCTGGGCTGACTGGTTCAACTCAGCTGTTCTGGCTCAAACTTCTCTTCCACCTAATTAATTCACTCTGGCTTTTCTCTCAGACACTGAGTTCTGCTTTGCCTCAGACTAACTCAAACAATCTGTTCTAATCTCCTTGCTCCTTCTTATTCTGTGGCTCATTTGGTCTTCACCTGAGTTCTCTCTTTACAACCTCTCTCCATAAAACTCTCCCAGTAAAACTGCCTCCTCCCTCCCTCTGCATTGTCCCTCAAGTAGCTTCTCTTTCCTCTCTCAAGAGAGTTGGTTGTTTCCTAGTCTATCACATCTTTCTCTGATTCATCAGCTTTTCTGTCACTCAATTAGACCTCACTTTCAAACATGGGTACTTCCTTCTACAAACTAACTTTACCTTCACTGTTTGGGATTAAAAGTGTGTACCACCATGCCTGGACCTAAGATTTTCTTTCCCTGAAGTTTGCTCTATACCAGGCTGGCCTTGAACTCAGATATGTTTGCCTCTGCTTTTTAGATTAAAGACTTGTTTGTATTCTAGTGGGTCACACAGGCCTAGAAGATCTTCAGATGTGTTCTCTTACCAGAGCAGGCATGTTCTGAATTAAAGTTCTTCTACATCAATCCTCCTGCCTCTGTACCCCGAGTCCTGGGAAGACAGGCATGTAGCACCAAGCTTGCAAGGGTTAGATAGATATGTTCTGGTGGTGTCTAAACATCCTATAACCTGGGAGATGTCTCTCTTCTCTCTGGAGTCACAGGGGGTTCACTATGAACAGCTGACACTAATCCCTACTTTGGAGGACAGTTGCAGGGTTTTTATATTGGGTGTAGGATGCTCATCAGCATATGGAAGGTGCATAGGAAATGCTGCCTCTGGTATCACTAGGTGGCAGAACTATGGGTGCCCTAGCAGAATAGAGATATGCTCAAGACAAATACTTGTGCCTCTCACTTTGGTCATTAGACTACTGGCCCCAAAGACCTCTTAATAGACCTCAAAGAATTAAAATATCTCCAGGAATCCTATGCTAAGGGAAGGTCTGAAGCCCTGGTTTTAAACAGAGGAAAAACTTGCCTCCATGGAAGAGATTTTGCTTGGTTTTGACAATTCACCAGACTGCCTAGCTGGTCAGAGCTGGGGCAGTGATATCTCAATGACGGGCTTACTTGTGATGTGATTACATTTGTCCTCTATTTAAACTTAAACCTGAGGATGAACTGTGGAATTACTTTGTTCCTCTCCCCAGTGTGGCCATACTTGTTCAGTCTCATCCCTCTGCTTTTATGGTGATGGTCTCTTTAACAAACTGGCATATTGGAGATAGCAGCTGAGCTTGTCTTGTTGGAACTGTCCCAGGAGGAATGCAAGGCTTGGTCTTGGTGTTTGGGAACTCTCTCTGTCATCATGTCACTGTGGAGGTGGGCTTTGAGGTCATATATGTTCAAGCTATGCCCACTGTGACATAGTCTCTTGCTGCCTATGGATGGACATGTAGAACTCTCAGCTCCTCCTACAGCACCATGTCTGCCTAGATGCTGCCATGCTCCCCACCATGATGATAATGGACTAAGCCTCTGAAACTGTGAGCCAGGCCCAGTTAAATGTTTTCTTTATTAAGAGTTGCCTTGGTTATGGTGTCTCTTCACAGCAATAAAACCCTAACTAAGGCAGGCTCTTAGCTGCTGAGCCACCTCTCTAGTCTAATGTCTCTCTTTTCTACTGGGGAATATCTCACGTTAATACACGGAATGATAGTTTGCAGGCCTGTGCTTTGGATTCTCAGGCCTGCAGTGGGTGGAGGAGCAGAACAGCACACACACTGCACTGACAGGCCACCGGAAGCTCAGTATAGGCTCAGCCCAGCCCTGCACCTCCTTTCTCTTTCCCAGATGTTGCCCTGGCCACCATGTCACCAGGACTTTGTCCTGTTTCAAGTCCAGTCTCAGTGTAACAGGAAACCCTAGTGAACTGAATATAATTTTGCTTCCCAAGAGCAGGAAATGGAACATTTCTTACCCTAAAGATCCTGATCATTTTTACCTTGTGTGGTCACTTGGAATATTTCTTTTCTTTCTGTCTCAAAACTTCAACTTGAGACTAAATCTGTACCTGTGGGGAGAAGGGGCTTAGGGAAGACTCTGCCTCTCAGAAGAGCTGGGCAAGCTCTCTTCCTTTCTCAAGCTGAGGTAAAGGGAGGTGGCAAGGAAGAAGTCTAGACCTTTGGAGCCAAGAAAATAATGTAACTAGAGACTACCTGTTCGGACAGTGCCTTGGTGCTCTGCTGCGAAGGAAAACTTGTCCTCCTCTGTCCCGTCAACATCTTAAAGTTTTAAAATTATTATCTCATGTGTACGAGTGTTTTGTCTACATGTGTATCTAGTCACAACATTTATTCCAGGTTCCTATAGAGATGGAAGAAGGCAAGATAACCTCTGGAATTAGAGGTTTTCGATGGCTGTTAGCAGCTGAGTGGACGCTGGGAATTGAACCTGAACCCTCTGAAAGACAAGCCAGTTGAGAATGTTTGCACACTGTCTTTAGGTCCTGAGAAAGGATGAGATCTGGACAGGTGAAGCCTGCATTCAAGGTCACAGGGGCTGTGGTAATATAAAGAGGAACAACACCAGGCCAAGTCTTCAATTCCTGCTTTTCAGAGTCCCTGGGTATGGCTGGAGGGAAACGTTCTCTCCAAGTCCCAGGGAAGTCCTGCTCCTATCCCAGCTTTAAAGTTCTGTTTCCTGAGGCCTAGTTTCCACTGGGCCAAGCTGTCCTCAAAGCTTTCAGCACAGCTAAGGACGACTTTGAACTCATTCTCTTTCTTTTACCTGTCAAGTGCTGATTTACAGGCGTGTGCCACCAGCGTCCAACCTCCTCCAGCTTAAAATTAATCCCTAAATTAATCACTCACTGTTCTTTCTTTTAACATATTTCATTTTAATCCTGTGTATATATGTGTATGTCTGTGTGCGGCCAGAGGCAGGAAATCCCCTGGAATTACGAACAGTTGGGAGCCACTTGAGGTGGTGCTGATGAAGCTAGTCTCCCAGCTAGCTCTCCAGCACACACTGCTACCTGAACTGTGTGCAGCGAAGAGCTCCCCCTAACGGTGATGGGACCACAGTTCTTGTGTTACAAAGGAGCCAAAGCTTACTCAGATTTTTAAAGTGGATTTCCTCTCACCGGGAATGATAGAAAGCCTGACAACCTGAGTTCCATGGTTCCATGGCCTCCTGGAGTGAATATACACACTGAATAATTAAATTAACATAATTTAATTTTTAAAATACAAATAAGTAATGAAAAGCATTCTTCTCAGGCATGATCCCAGGTCCTTACCACCTTCAGCCCCGCCCTCATTTCTGTGGTCAGCATTGTGGGCCTCTCTCAACTTCCTTGGATCAAGAACCCACTCATCCTGTGTTATCAGAGGGTTCCCAGCAGTCTGCAGTGACCTGCATCTCTAGGAACGTCCTTGTGAGATGCCCTGCTTCCCTCAGAGAGCAATGGGGAAGGAGCACACCTCCCCGCAAGCAGGGCCCAAGGTGGTAGAGGAATGGATGGGTCATGGGTTGTAGGAGTCTATGGCTTCAATGATCCGTTGTCATTTGAGAGAGAGAAAAGAAGGGAAGAGTCATGGCTCATCAGGTATCCTCCTACACAGCCTTGACCTGCTGGGCTCTAGAGGCAGAGTAGGGTGGACAGAAGGAGATGCACCTGAAGAACCAGGTGTCTGCTACTCAGGGAGAAGCCATTTGGGAAGGTGGATGAGATGTCTTCCTCCAGCCTGTGTCTACCCATTTTTGGCACCCCAAATCTGTAAGATCCCATGCCCTTTTCCTAGCTTCTCCACTGTTTGGTGTCTAACCCCTTTGAAAGGCATGATGTAGTTTCTAGATATTGGATATATGGATTTGCTTGTCTATTTTCTTTTGTTGGTTGGCTGATTATGGCATTTGTTTATAGTCAGGGTTTCACTATGTAACCTTCGCTTCCTGAGGACCGGCTGTGTAGACCTGGCTGGCCTTGACTTGCAATGACCCTCCTGCCTCTGCCTCCCGAGTGTTGATACTACAGGCTTGTGACACCGTGCCAGCTGGATACATAAGTTCTGATGCTGTCTAATCATCTCACAGCCAGGGAGATTGCTCTTTTCTCACCAGAGTCCCTGGGGCCTTACTGTGGCCTGCTGACAGCAGCCTCTACTTTGGAGGAAAGTTGTGTCCTTCTAAATGTAGGATACTCACTCAGCACATAGGTAGCCATTAATATATGATTGGAGAGTTAGGACAAGTTGACAGAGCTGTAGCTGCCCTGGCAGGGAGGAGATACTCTAAAGACTGTGACTCGTGTCTCTCCCTTTGGCCATCAGACTTTTAGAGCAGACGAATGCAGGCTGGGTGAACTGACACACAGCTTTAATTCGAGCACACAGGAGGCAAAGGCATCTGAGCTCTGTGAGTCTGAGGCCAGCCTGGTCTGCATAGCCAGTTCCACCCCAGTCAAGGGTACATAGTAAGACTGGGAGACTAGGAACACATTAAGTCAAGTTAGCTTCACCAGGTGATCTTTACTTTTAACTTTCCTAGTGGTCATTTTGTTGGAAACAAAACAATTATTTCAAAGAATCAATATTTCCCATAAATTCCACACTGAGGAAAGAAAAGGACTGAATCCCAGGTGTCAGCCAGAGGAGGAATCTGCCTCCCTGGAAGAGGTTTACATGGTTCTGACAATTTGTCAGACCACCTGGCAAAACAGACTAGCACTGAGACAGCAATGGTTCAGCGATGTGCTTAACTGTGAAGACCACTTACTCTCCACTTGAAGTTAAACCTCATGCCAGGATTCTGAACATGCAGACTTGGGGGTCACTGACACCCTTATTTATTCTTCTTTTCAGTGTGGCACATTTCTCTGCTTTTCACTGTGACTGGAGCTGAGTCTGCCTGTTGGGGCTGCTGAAGCCAGGCTTTTACCTTAACTATCCTCACAACTGAACCAGCTCAGATGACATCACCACAGGCTGTTGTGACAGTGGCTGTCCACTCCTCCACGGTGCTGAGCGAGCTAAGCTCAGTCTGTCAGGCTCAAGAAATACATTTGTAAAATCCTGTTCTTCAACATTTCTTAAATTGGAGGGTTGTCACTATGTCACTATGCTTTATTATTGAAAATAATAAACCCATTCTTCACGCACACTGGACCTTCCTCTACCCTTAGGGAGAGAATCCTCCCATTGCCCAAACCGCAGGAGCAGCACACACTTTCAGCTCTCCATTTCCTCTTCATTCA
This sequence comes from Pachyuromys duprasi, assembly GCA_028658305.1. Classification (NCBI taxonomy): domain Eukaryota; kingdom Metazoa; phylum Chordata; class Mammalia; order Rodentia; family Muridae; genus Pachyuromys; species Pachyuromys duprasi. Next base: position 57,246,570 of record CM053756.1, on the reverse strand, counting down.
GGCTGTCCAGGAATGTGCTTTTACCTTTCTTCCCTTCAGCCTGCAGCCTGTCTGTGTGGAGAAGAAAATGAAGAGTCCACAGCGGTTAAGCAGGTAACAGCACCTGACAGTGAGGTACTGGTTGCAGGTGCTGGGAGAGGCAGGGCTGGGGTTTCTCTGCTATTCTCTGTGAACTGAGTGGACACCAAAGAGAGAGAGAGATGCCCCAGGGCCTCCCTACAGGGGCTCTACAGCACAGCCCTGTGCAGAGCAAACAAATTAGGAGCCACAAAGATGACCTTTACTTTTAACTTTCCTAGTGGTCATTTCAAAAAAAGGCAAGGAGCAAACAATGCATAGTGTCACTGATGAAGCTGAAACAGGAAGATGACCATTTTTATGCCAGACCACACTTCATAGTGAGTTTCAGGGCAGGACAGCCAGGGTTACAGTGACACAGTGTCAAATAAATGCATAAATTAGAAGAAAGAAAAAGGAAAGGAAATGAAAACAAAACCAAACCCAATCAGATAAAATTAATTCCAATAATGTGTTTTCTTTAGCTCACTGTACTGTTATTTCCACATGTAGACTAGCTACCTAGACACAGTGCTGGGTGTCTGTACTCCATCCTACTTCACAGGCTGAAGTGGGGGAATCACCTGAGCTCACCAGTAAGAGGCTACACAAACATAAACAAACAAACAAACATAAACAAACAACTATTGACATACTTTTAATTTTTTGTTTCGTTTTGCATTATTCTTTTTACCCATGAGTTCGTACGTGTGTCTGTGTCGGGGATATGCATCTAGCTGCAGAAAACACAGAGGTTGGTCAGGTCCTTTTGAGGGCTGGGGTTACAGGCGGTTGCAAGCCACCCTGCCTCAGTGCTGGGAATCTACCTTCACTTCTCTTAGAGCTGAGCCACTTCTCTAGCCCCTGTTTGTTCTGTTCTCACTGCTACATTTTACACTCTAAGTTCATAGTAAGTGTAGCAGGGTCAATGAATACTCTTCACCCCCACCCCCACCCCTGTCATGTGTGAATAGAGCATGCTGGTGCCAAAGGGCAGGTGTGGAAGCAGCTGCAAGGTTGGGAGCACACGTCCAGCCCCTCACTTGCTCCTCTCTAAATGGGACAGAGGTACTGTGAGGATCGAGGTGTGGGAAGCAAGGGTCCCTCTGTAGGAAGGATCAGCCCAGCCTCTTTGCAACTTTCTCCCCACTTCAGTGACAGCAGAGCCTTCCCACCATTGCTACCTCATAACTTTGGTTTTGCTACTGAATATTTTTGGATACAGGTTTGCCAAAGGGATCATAATCCACAGGTTGAGAAACACTACCCTAAACAGAGCTATCAGCCTGACTCTATGACTTATCACAATGTCTCACTTCATTGTATGTCCAATAGACAGCAAAAGGAAAGCTGCCTTCAGGACAGTTTATGATAAAATTCAAGAAATCACCCAGGGAATTGGGGAAAACCCACTGTCCTATGCAGAATGCTTTAAAGAGACTTTTGTTAAAAAAACACACCAACTTAGACACTGTCTCTGAAGCAGGAAAAGAATATTTACACACTCATTTATGTTATTTCCTATTGCTGCTCAGATATTAGGAAAAAGTCCAAAATTAAGAAACATAATTCTAGGCTCCTCTATGGCTGTAAAAGAGAGACAGGAAAGCAAACTAAGAAGCCATGAAGGCAACCTTACTGAGTATTGTAAGCCACCATGTCCAGCTTTCTCTGAGACAGGGTCTTGCTCTTCAGACCAGACTGTCCTGGTACTAGCAACCATCCTTCTTCCTCAATGACCTAGGATTACAGATGTACACCACCATTGAGAGGCTTTCAGCTGGACAGTGTTGGGCTAGAGGTTGGATGGCCCAGGCAATCTCAGGATTCATGCCAAATCCTCCACACTATCGTCTGACTCCAGGGAGTGATAAAAAACTGCACACTTCCCCAAGGGACTCGACTGCAGAAACTGGCTGGGTAGCTCTTGCAGTTTTGTCTTGAGAGACTCAGTGAGCTTCCATGATAGTGACATATTTTTCCATCTATTTGGTCACTGAGGCAGGAGAATGGCTGCTTTTCTAAGGGACCAGGCTTCCTTCTCTCACTCACACAGTAGCTTAGAAGTACTTGTAACTTAGTTCCAGTGGCTACAGCTCCCGCTTCTGGACTCTGTGGGCACTGTGTGCTGTGCCACACAGACATGCACACAGGCTAAACATCTCTCACACAAAATAAATAAATACGGCCAGGTGTAATGGCACACACGTTTAATTCCAGCTCTAAGGAAGCAGACACAAAAGGATCTCTGTGAGGTCAAGGGCAGTCTGGTCTAACCTAAGAAGTTCTAGGACAGGTAGGGCTGTTATACAAAGAAAGCCTGTTTCAAAAAACAAAACAACAGCAAGACCCCAAAACCTCAAAACAAAACAAAAAACAATAAATAAATAGATTTATTAATAAACTTATTTATAAATATATTTATTTAATAAATATATCTTTTAAAAAAGAAAACTATATTAATGGATGGGCATGGTGACACATGACTTTAATATCAGCATTTAGTAGGCTAGCCTGATCTATATAATGAAACCCTGTCTAAAAATATAGTTCTAATAATAATAGCATTAATAATGACTAGTGGTTATTTGGTGTTGTCAAGAACATACCTGATCTTTGTCCCATCAAGGTCTTTAAGAGAGTTTTCATCTGCTCCACGGAGAGGCGTGGTATGACCCAGCCTGGGTACTCAGCTCCCTGGCACAACACTGGCTTGTCTCCATGTCCCACGTTCAGCTTTTCACCTTCAATAAGGTTGCAGCGGCTCTCTGGGAGAGTTAAATTTATTCCTTGAAGGTCATAAATAAACTCAGAAGTCCAAGTCAAAATTCTCTTTCTGATCATTCTCTCTCCTGCCTTGATTTCTGATTTAGGAGAACTAAGGTCTAGAAGCTCACTGGGCCTAGCAACAAACTGCTCACCCAAGTTCAAAGGGTGGAACAATGGCTGCCAATCAGCTGGGGCAGGAAGCATTTCTGGTCCACAGGGAACTCTATTCTGCTGGGCTGTAAATGAGAGAGACCCAGGAGCCTACCTGATAGTTCTGGGCAGCCTCTTCTAGCAAGCAGGCCTTGTGAGATCTGTGGTCCTCAGAGTCCCAACACACCACACAGAGGAACGCCCGCCCCCTCCTGATCACAGAGGTGATGAAGCTTTTCCCCAAGTTCTGACCTTTCGGCTCTTTCTCTTCTGCCTCCATAGACTGGATTTTCAGCACCAGAGCAGCTAACAGCCAGTTAGGCCTTGATGTCTTTCTTCTGACTGAAACATTATAGAGTGAGCGTTCAGGAAAGCTGGCTGAAGCTTCCCCTACATGACTGTCGCATTGCAGGCAGAAGTTTGTCAATGGCAACAGGATTCTGAAGAAAGTCCATGCAGATTGGGCAGGTCAGACCCTCCTGCATCTTGCTGGTATTCTGTTGGCCTGCCATTGTGGAGCAGCCAGGCTGCTCCCAGAGATGAAAGCCTGGAGACACTGGCTATAGAAATCAAGAAAAGAAACAGGAAACAGAAGTCAAAGATTCTATTGATTATAGGGCCAAGGAAGGAAATGAAGAGAGAGAAAAAAATTAATGGTAGGAAAGAGTAAAACCACAAGCATAGAGAATACTGTGAAAAGGGAAACACCAGCCAGCACCGCCCCCCTGTACTTCACAAGAACAGATACTGTGAGTACATCTGCCTATAAAGTGGGAACTTTCCAGAACCTTGAGCTCATTAAACATATCTTTACAAGGCAATTGAGAGAACAGAAAGACAAGGGCGACAAAGTCCATCATGAAGGACTGTCTTCACAGCTGCAATCAAAAGTGGTATGGCAGATTGGAGGCCTTAGAATGGCTTCAGCTCCTGACGGGTCCCCCGCGTCCTCACTACACTGCGGCATCCTGTATGTCCTCCTCTGTCTTTGGTACCCTAGCTTCTCCATGCCATCCTTGACTCTGTTTGGTCTGTCTGCTTCTTACTCTGTCTTGTAACTTCTCAAATTTGTATGGATAATGAGTTCAAGGACAGCCTGAACTACTGGAGATCTAGGCTCAGAACATTTTTTTAAATACTTATGATTCTTTATTGACTCATAAAAATAGCTTGGCAATCTATTTAATAGCTATTAATGACAGGTTATTAATTGAAAACAATGTGCTATTTTAAAATAACAGACATTTATTTGGTGTAATTTACCTCAACAGATTGGATTTTAGTCAAATTCTTTTCACAATACTACTGATTTTAGGTTAAATTAATCTTGTTTTAATAGATGTGACTGTAATCAATTGTCAGTGTATACATTTATGAATCTGTTGAGACTATACCATATTGCTCTCTCAGATTGGCTATCTCTGGTCTTTTCCATAGTTTGTTTTATTTTTTATTGCTTGTTGTTGTTTATTTATTTACTTTCCACTAAACCTAGACTGGCCTCACGCCACTGATGGAAGAGGCTTCTGGTGGGAATGCAGAGACAGGAGTTCCTTTGGATAAAGTTTCTGGTGTTAATGCCCTTCCAGTGCCTCCTCCAGAGACACAGCTTAAGGGCAGCATCAGATAGAGGGCATTATACAGGTGGGTGTGGTGGGGCAAGCCTTCAGTCCAGCACTCTGAAGGCATCGATAGGAGGATCTCTGTGAGTTTGAGGCCAGCCTGGTCTGCATAGCAAGTTTCAGAGTAGCCAGGGCTACACTGAGAGACCTCGATGCAAAAAGGACAGGAGATAATGCATTTTGTGACCTTTTTGTGGAGAGCTACATGTGTGGCAAGCAGCAAAAGCATGTTTTCTCCTTGGCCTTTACCTTGAAAATAACAGTATGTTTCCCCAAGCTCCTTTAACTTGCTTGTGTGACCTTGGATCATTTCTGCTATACGAAGAGCTAGTCTAAGAAAGCAAGTTTGACTGCTCCACGAATCCCTTCCTTGTATTGATGTGTTTTGCTTTGACTATAAAAAGGAGCTGTGGAACAAGCTGGGGTGCTACAGTTTTCCTGACAGCCCTCTGGAGTGCTCCCCGTGTCTTCACCTGACAGCCCTCTGGAGTGCTCCTCATGTCTTCACCTGACAGCCCTCTGGAGCTGCTCCCCGTTCTCCACTCAGGTGCTGTTTGGCTTTGCCGACAGGCTCCGGCAGCTTTCTGTTGGCAGGTATGTTATCAGTATATCCTTGTTGTGTTGTTATGTACAAATCAAATGTTCTCCAACCTACAAGTTTTGTTTTCTGCTTCTGCTTTATTTTCTGATTTGTTATTATTGACGATTATTTTTTACCATCATGAATCTTCCTACCTACTTTGGAGTCAACTGAATATTAAAGCTGTATTTTTCTCTAACTATATACTGTAAATATATATGTACAAATGATCAAAGATAGATAACATTACCTCATGGGATACTGTTTTTCCTCAAGATGCTGTTTATTTAATTAATGTGTTGAATATGTGCTGTTTGCAGATATAACTCAGTTATGCAGTCATTTTTAAAGAATACTGGAAATGTGAGTAATTTGATGATTAGACATTCTCAGTAACATAATTCTTAGAAAAATTCAGTTGTCCTTGAGTATTTTTCTCCTTGACCATAAAATTCTTAACAACCTGAGTTGTTGTGTATCTATTTTTTATCTTTTATGTCATGCTCAGAAGAAAATAAAACCTAGTGTTTTAGGTTGAAAATCTTGGTTCTTGTAACACTTTAGCTCATTATTTGTTTACCACCTGTACATACAAACACACAGACCCAAAGGAGCACTACTGATGCCATTATTTCATGAGTCAAACATTTAAAATACATTTTTGTTAGGTTTGTCTTTTGACTTTGCTTCCCAGGCTGGTCTCCAACTTGTGTGTTCAATCAGTTCTCCTGTCTCAGTCTATTTGAGTAGTGGGAACTAGAGGCTCCTACAGACCTAGCTGAGTCACTTAAAATAACTTCCCTCTGGTAGAAAAGCTGGCAGTCACCCAAATGGGTTCATCTTGTATCATTTGTCTATTCATGAAGCAACCCCCATTTTGTCTAATTTAATTAATAAATTAATTAGATTTATATAATTACTATTTCTCTCACTCGGTATCTCTGGCTGGCCCAGAGCTCACAAGTAGACCAGGCTGTCCAGGAGCTCATAGAGAGTTCCAGTCTCTTCTGGAATTAATTTGATTTTATAATGATGCAGGTGTTAAGACAGAGAAAAGGGGTAGTGAGGGTGTTCAAGGCAGCCTCTCCTACCTGTTTCTTAACAAGGTATAGGTGGACACTTTCTGATAACGACTTCCCTAAGGGTCTGTTGATGGGGTTTGGCTGTTTCCGATATTGTCCTGCTACATGGTGCCCTGGTGAATAAGCTGTCTTTAGACTTTGGGATGGTATTGAAACCTTTCTCATAGGCTCACACATTTGGAAGAAAAGGAACTTTGAGCCTGCATCAGGTGTAACCCAGGCCAAGCTTCAACCTTCCCACCATTCCAATGCTATGGATCAGAAGCAAAGGAAGGACAGAGGGAGTTGCTGGAGACAGCTCTGAGGGCTCAGGGTGTTCTGGGAGTCAGAAACAAGAAGCAGGGATAAAGGGAAGATCTGCCCAGGCATGAAAGTGTAGATGTGATTTCTCCTAACAGCATCATAGAGGGTGACCTCCGCGTGGTCGTGATCCATGAAGACACCTACTTTCCTTGGACAGGCCCATGGATTCTCCTGGGGACAGTTGTTGGTGAGAGGCTGACATCTGGAGCCAGAGATACCAAGTGTCAAGACACCATAGAAAAACTTCATCTGCAGATGGTCTAGCCCGGGAGTGAGCAGGGAGATACTGCTCACTAGGCAGACCCTGCTCACCCAGGAGACCAGTTCTCAGGGGGCCCAAGAGCACCAGCTCCCAGGACACTCAGCCTGAGGAGATTGGGGGTGTTGGTGAAAAGGATAGGGGTTGAGGAATGGGGGAAATCCCACAGTGCAGGGCAAAGGGTAGACGCTTTGAGGTAGTGCTTCTATCAGAATGGTTCCACAGGAACCTCTGACCTTGCACTTGAGTCTCTAAAGTCAGGTGAGTTTTTGGCAGGCAGAGGTATCCCAGGGGTCACTTCTTCATGAAGACAGCAATGACTGGAATACACATGGATTGTTTATGAGTTATGTATGTATCTTAGGAAATCTAAGTCTCAGAAGCCTTCTTCAATTTCCCCATAACCTGAACTCTGAAACACCAATCCTTGCTAGGGAAAGCATGGCAGAGGAGCGCTGGAATGGAAGGAACCAGCAATCTTAACTGTGATCAGAATACAATTTTCAAAGCCCATAAAATGATTTGAGCATGCGCACACACAGCAAGGTTCATTCTAGGGTCCTGGAAACTCTAGTGCATGCACAAGTAGCTTGGCTGTGGATGTTTCTCCCCAGTATCTGTTGCATGTTCCCTCTTCAGGCTGAGTCCACTCTGAACCTCACCTACATCATCCTGGGCAGTTAGCAACTGCCTTGATAAGACCCGAAGTTCATGAATTCTCCTGATTCAATGAAGTGTTTAATTTTACAATGTTATACTTTTGTGTTGTGCTTATCACAAATCAGGGGATCACACAGCTTGGACTGGACTCTCCTCTCTTATCTTTCCTCTCTCTTCAACTCTCCTTTCTCTCACCCCTCACTCTGTCTCTCCAGGACAATCAAATATTGGAGGCTAGTGCTCAACCACTCAGTTCCAGCTCAAGATCTGTTCACTTAATTTTTTCTCTGAGACTTTACGTTGCCCAGGCGGACTCTGAACTTGCAGTCCTCCTGCCTCAGCCTGTGGAGCATCTGTGATTCCCCATCTGGGCCTTCATGGGTGCCTGGATTCCTCCCTTTTGATAGTTTCTATAGCCAAGCATACACAGTGTTCCATGAGGCTTGCTTTCCAGAAGTGGCCTAGGATTGTTTATCAGTCTAGGGAATTGCTAACTGTCTCAATACATTTCAGACTAACTGGGCTTTTGGTTTGTAGCAGTAACACCTGAAATCTGTCCTCAGCTGTTCCCGAGGCAATGTAATCCCAGCAGTTTGCTACAGCCTCCTGTAGCTTGTGATTGATGTCTCGGAGGCCCTCCCCAGGCCCTGCCCTCCCTCCGTCCCCTTCCCCCCCCCCACTCCCAAAACATGACCATTCCTGATTCTGCTCTCTCTTCCAAGTTTCACTTCTTTTCTGAGACAGATTCTCATGTAGGCCAGGCTGGTCTAAAGTTCACAGAAATCCTCCTATCTCAGACTGCTGAGAATTGGGATTATAAACTCATGCCACCATATTCTGCAACATTTCCATTCATCCATTCCTTGTGTTATTCTTGTTGTTCTGAGATAGTCTCATGTAGCCCAGGGTGTTCTTCAACTCACTATGTAGACAAGGATGGCCTAGTAGGCATAGTGGCCCATAGCTTTAATTCTAGAATTTAGGAGGCAGAGTCAGGCAAATCTCTGTGAATTCAAGGATAGTCTGGTCTACATAGAAGTTCTAACACAGCAAGGCTATGCAGGCAGACCCTGTCTCAAAGTAAACACAAGACAAAGACGGCCTTGAGCTTCTGACTATCCTGCCTCTAGCTTCCTTCCAAGTGCTGAGACTTGCAAGTCTCAAGTGCAATGGCTTTTCAAGAATGTAATGCTAGAATTAGAGCTATGGGCCACTGCACCTGACTAGGCCACCTTTGTCTACACAGTGAGTTGAAGAACTCAGTGGATTACAGGAAACTATCTCAAAACAACAACATGCATGCTTTCTTTGAGTTTGACTTCTTGCATCTCATCAGTAACTGAAATCACACTTGGTATTTATTTACTTCCTGTCACCCAACTCCCAAGAATCACGTCACTTTTCTCTGGGCACTTTATCCTAAAATGTGTAGATTACTTCTTGAGCAAGTAATCGTATGCTACACATTGACAGACAGTCCCTGGATCAAGTGGCGGCAGCCTGGGTATAGGGTTCATCAAAATACGTAGCTGCAGAGCAGGTAAAACCCCATGCTACGTGGATCCATGGTATTTGGCCATTTCTATGCCACATTTCCACAGATGTATTTCCTCCTTGGTCCCCCTGCCTATATAGGCTTCCTTAAACAAAACTTTTGATGGTTTATACCATTTTTTCCCTTCACCCCACAACATATTTTAGGGTTACCTATCCACAGGTATTTCTTGGCCTGGGTAATTACACTGCCAGTGTTTTGTTTTGTTTTTTTCATTTAAAAAAAGAAAAGAAAAGAAAAAGCCTGATGTAATAGTGGTAGGGGAAAGACAGCTTTCACCTTCCATAAAGGAAGGAGAGGTGCTTAGTCCCGTGTTGGTGGACAGGCTCCCTGTTGCTTCCGAAACACCCCAAGGCAGGGCTCACTGAGCGTGCCTGTTCTGAGCAGAGAGACAGGCAATCCAGTCAGAAGAGTTTACAAAGTACACTGGGCATGGTAGAAAAGGGACAGCCAAGGGTGCACAGGGCATAAACTCAGTAACGGCATCAAGCCTGGAATGAGGACCCAGGTGGGGCCAAGTACAGGGAGAAGAGTAGCGTTCTGAACCTGAGCCTGCCTTGGGTGTCTGGCAGGCTACACCAGGAAGGAGTGTGACGCTGGTCACCAGGGCTGGTTCCCTGCACCTTAAAGAAGGAAAAGGAACATGGCTTTGTTTAGCCAAATCAGAGAGGGAAAGACTCCCAATTCCCAGCTTTTCTGGAGCACTGTTATGGTTTTATAGCCAGGGTGAAACCAAGCCAGGGAATGTACTCATGCTAATAATGAGTGAGGCAGCCAGAGCTGTGTCTGCTCAGCAGCTGAATTCCTTCTCAGGCCTCAGCTGCTTTGTCCCTCAGCGCGAGGAAAAATGTAAATTAGAAATACTTGATTTGTATTGTTTAAAACTGGTGACAAGAAAAGGAAGTGTCTCTCTTCAGAGCTTCTCATCTCCTTCGAGGGCCATGGTTCCAGAACTGTTAGTGTGAAAGAAAGAAACGTCAATGGAGTGAGTCCATCACCAAAGTGTAGTTATCAGCTTACGTGTGACTGAGAAAATACCACTGCAGTTCATTCAACACTTGTCACTCTACATTTAAAAATCAGAGAGATGGGCTGGGATGCAGCTCAGGTGGAAGAGTTCTTACCTATCACGCCCGAAGCCTCGGGTTCCTGACACCGCATACACCAGGTTTGGTGTGCAGGCCTATCAGGTAAGCACCTAGTAGGCAGAAAAAAGTTCAGAAATTCAAAGCCAATTTCAGCCACAGAGAGGGCTCCAGGGCAGCATGGGCTGTGTGAATTCTGGGGAGGGTGGAACAAGGACATGTCTGTGTGCATTCCCTTTTAAGAATGGGGTTAGAGCCAGTGAGACCCGTCAGCAAGACACTTGCCAGCGAACCCACAACATAGAAAGAGGAAATCTTCAATATTCACCTCCCAGGAGACCATAATATGTGGGTTTACACACACACACACACACACACACACACTACAGAAATGTAAAATAAATTAAAATTTTTAACTGTGAAATGTAGCACGCTGTGTATGTGACTACCCTGGCTATCACTTATGCCAGTGGTAACAGGTGAAGCCAACGACATGATGTGGCCTGATGCAAAATTAGAAATTTAAATCAGACTGGAGGGTGGTTCACAATTTTGTTTTTAATTTGAAGACAGAGTCGTTGAGGATGACACATGGCTTTGAAATGTCGAGAAGCTGCAACCCTGGTTGTAAACTGTCCTCATCTGCAAACTGACTGGTACAGGCCTGGCTGGTTACACACAGCCTCTGGTTCCGGGTCTCAGGAGAGATGGGGTTCTGCTACAAAGCACAGAGCTGAATAATCTTATGTTTAATCTTGGGGGTATTCGACTGTCTTCTCCACTAGGGGAAAGAGGAGACATTCAGGTGTACAGGGTGCCCAAGAAGGGACAAGCTTCATCCCTGCAGCTTGCATCGCTTGCCGGTCCTGAGAGGGAGGTGGGGAAGAGACTGCGGGATGCCCAAGGGAGCAGCCCTAGGGGCTCAGGGTGATATGGCTGCAGGCCACTTGGAGCCCTAAAAGGGGGAAGACCTGCTGGTCAAAGGAGGTTTGGAAAGTGTAGACATGTTTGCCGGTGATGGCATCGTAGAAGACGACCTCCCCACAGTCGTAATCCACGTAGACGCCTACTCTCTTAAGATGGACCCGGATGTTCTCCCGGGCATTGCAGTTGGTGAACGGCTGGCATCCGGAGGCTGAGATCCTCAGTGCCCAAATACAGCTCCGTGCGCTGGAGTTCTGACTCTGAGACCCTAGAGCCAGCTCTGCGGCCACGCCCACCATGCACGCTCCACCTGAGGGCCCGTGGATTTGTGCTTCCCACACCTGGCGGCCTGAGGAGAGGCCTGGGAAGCCCCTCACACAGTGGAAAGGGTAGAAAGGTCGAGGTTTTGACTGCTTATTCGAAGCTCCTCCACCGACGATGTACAAGGTTACTTTCTTTAGATCCTGAGAAAAGGTGAGGCTTGGGTCAGCTGAGGTGACATCCAGGGTCACAGGGGCTGTGGGAAAATAAAGAAGAGGAAAGAGGGGTAGCTCGTGTCAAGTCCTCCGGTCCCCTGCTTTTGAGCTTCTCATGGTGCAGCTAGAGGGAGAATTTCTGTTTCAAATCCCAGCCCACGTTCCCAGAGAAATCTTGACTCCTGCCTGTTTTGGTTTTCTGAAAAAGGATCTCAGGTACCCCAAGCAGTGCTGACCCCCACTGTGTGGCTGAGAAAGATCATGAACTCCTCATTTTCCAGGCTGCACCTCCCTAGAGGGCCATCATGCCCGAATTCCCTGCGCTTTTCCCCAGCCCTATTTTTATGAGGTGCTGTTCTGCGGGCGCAGAGGTAAGCTCCCCCACGGCAGTGGTGGAATCGTTTCACAAAGAGGCCCTGAATAATTTGGATCTTGTAACAATGAGGGCATTCTTCTCCGTTTCCCAATTTCTTGGGTCTCAAATGGCAAACAGTTGGGGCTACTATAAGAGGTCAAGGCTCAGCCTAATTTTTCTAAAATGGAGTCCCTGAGGTGCGGGAGGTAACTCAGCTGATAAGGCACTTGCCCCCAAGCAATCTGAAAACCCACATGCTAGAAGATCGATTCCCCCAAGCTGTCCTTCACTTCCACACATAAGCACATGTACACACATATACACACCATCAAGAGAGAGAGAGAGGAAAAGGAAGGCTCAATGGCTGACATGAGAGAACACTGTGTCTGAGGAGTAGGAGAGCAGAAACAACGCAGCGACCAGGAGACTGAACTCTGGGACCTAAAACACCAGCACTGTGAGTGCCAGGTGAGCAGAACTCCTACGGTGAGAAAATCAAGTAGGAAAACCCTAGGGACACCCAGTTATTACCTGGAAAAATTTCCCGGTGACCAGCAACGCACAGCTCTGATCTGAACAAGCAGCCGCGCTGGGTGCCCGTACCCGCCATAATAGACTGAATCACACAGTCTCGCGGGCAGTCTCAGGAGGAACCGGGTGCCGTTTTCACTGAACTGCACCCTGCGAGCTCACACTGCACCCAGGTTCTGCTTCAACCCGCGGGTGTGCTGCAGGCTCAGACCGATCACCGGAACCACCCCAGACTGAGTGGATTGGGGGACCGTTTTAACCAGTCCACACACTGTAGGGGTGCGCGCAGAACGCTTCCGCCAGCAAAAACTCAGTCAGTGTGTGAGTCCACCGGCGGGTCTGGGAGGAACCCGAGTTCTGCCTCAACCCACGGGTGTGTGGCGGGCGCGAACCGATCGCCGGAACCACCCCAGACTGAGTGGATTGGGGGACCGTTTTGACCAGTCCACACACTGTGGGGGCACTCGCAGAACGCTTCCGCCAGCAAAAACTCACTCAGTGTGTGAGTCCACCGGCGGGTCTGGGAGGAACCCGAGTTCTGTCTCAACCCACGGCTGAGAGGATCCTGGGACCATCTTGACCAGACCGCACACTGAGGGCGAAAGCTGCACGCATCCGCCAGCAAAAACCCCAGTTCGGGTGTCTGTCCAAGGGCCAGAAAGAGAAGGCCTCCAGCACCATTTCAGACAGCCCTGCATACAATGGATGCACACCAACCCAAACCCAGTGTGTGTGCCCCAAATATCATCTCAGACCCTGGTGCACAGCCCCTGGCACAGAAGGAGACGCCAAATCTCCATTCCAGGGGAGAGCCCTTAGCAACAAGCCCAGGGCAGAGTGCACAGTCCCCAGCTGACATCTCAAACCTGGACACTCAGACTCTAGCACAGAGTGAGGAGTAAAGACTCCAGACCAGAGGGGTGACCAGCCTGCAGTGCTCACAGCTTCTAGCACAGAGCACGAAGCTGGGCACACAGAGCCCACAACAGAGTTCAACTGAGACAAAACACACACCACAAACGACCGGAAATCCCTGATCTTCTTGAAGAATACTCCTGACACAAGAGATTGACAGATGCAGACTGAAGTACAGCCTTAAAGCACAAACAGCTCCCTGAT
>CM053756.1:57216044-57232543 GCA_028658305.1 Pachyuromys duprasi | reverse complement strand
AGAAACTGTCTCATATAAGACCCCTGTGCCCTGCTCAGTTTGATCTTTGTGGAGCTCTTGTTCTCCCCCAGTCTTACTAACTTCCCTTATTTTTATTATTACTTCCTGCCCTCTGCCAAGGGCTTAATTGTGAGTCTTAATATCTGCTTTGATACTTTGCTATACTGATTCTTTCATAGGTCCTCTTTGGTATGCTCCTGTCCTGTTGCTTGTTTTCTCCTCCATTCAATGTCCATCCTATTAGTTCACCTAAATGACCTGGGTCCTCCTTCTTGTATATCTTCCCTAGGTGTGTATATTTCAGCATGACCTTCCTATCCTATAGGTCTATATAAGTGAGTATATACCATTTGCTCAACTATGTTCGTAGCTGCCTTATTTGTAATAGTCAGAACCTGGAAACAACCCAGATGTCCCTCACTTGAGGAATGGATACAGAAATTGTGGTACTTTTACACAATGGCATACTACTCAGCAATAAAAAAGGAGGAAATCATGAAATTCGCAGGCAAATAGTGGGACCTGGAAACGATCATCCTAAGTGAGATATCCCAAAAGCAGAAAGAATCCCCCCTTGTGTATTTCCCATTTTCCTCAAACCGCAGGATCAGCTCACACTTACAACTCTGCATTTCCTCTTTATTCAGGCTGTTCAGGAATGTGCTCTTATCTGTCTTCCCTTCAGCCTTCAGGTTGTCTGCAAGGGGAGAGTGAAGAAAATGGAAGAGTGCACCAAGGTTAAGCAGGTAACAGGACCTCACAGCAGGCACTGATTTCGGATGTTGTGTGAGGTGGGGCTGGGGTTTCTCTCACAGTCTCAGTGAACCCAGAAGACACCAAGGAGGGAGGGCTGCTCCAGGGTCTCCCCACAGCGGCTCTCCAGAGCAAACGCATTAGGAGCCACAAACATGAACCATTAAATCTTGAATTTTCTAGATACCATTTTGAAAATGTAAAAGACCAGGGCATGCTGACATTCAGGACGCTGAGACAGGAGGACGACAACCTTTAAGCCAGTGCACAGAATATGTGAGTTCCAGAGTCTGGGCTATTCACAGTGTCTCAAAAGAAAAGAAAGCAGGGCTGGAGAGATGGCTCAGAGGTTAAAGGCCAGTACTTTTAATCAGTGGACTCAGGCTCAATTCCCAACACCACTGACACTCCAATCCAGAAAATCTGACACCCTCTTCTAACCTTCATGGGCCCAGGCATGCTCATGATAAAAGCACACAGAACACCCATACGAATAACATAAATAAACTTTAAAAAAAGAAACGATTAACTCAGAATTTTAAAAGTACTGTCATGTCTGCTTGTAGAGTAAAAGGTTAGTGCCACCTGGGCACAGTGCTGGGTGCTGGAGTCCCAGGTACCCAGAAGGCTGAAGTGGGGGAGCCTCTGAGCTCTTCCGTAAGAGGCTACCCTGGGCAACATGGCGAGATTCTGTCTCAGAAACATTTTGTTGCTGTATTTCTGTTTGCTTTTGTTTTCATTGCTGTATTTTACATTCTCTTTTAATAATAAGTCTTTCGGAGTCAGTGTGTATTCTTTACCTACACTATGTGAGAATGCTATATCCTGACGCCCACGCGTACAAGTGGCTATCAGCAACCAGTCTAACCTGATGCTTGCCACCTGGGAAACAAGAGAGAGACATTCTGAGCTTAGAGGCATTTTGGCACTGGGGGTGTAGCCCAGAGGCTGGTCAACGGAGCGCAGAGTCCTGGGCTCCACCCTCATACATTAAACCTGCGGAACCGTTACAACACAGCATGAAGAATTAACGATGCTTTGAATGTCCTCAGTATCCAGCCTGGCTTCTGGGAGGCCTAGGGGCCAGCACCATCGAGTTCAGGCAGTGATGGAGAGGCAGGAAAGCACAGGGGTAACAGCCGCCCTCACCTTTGAATTCCTTCAGGGTTTCTGTGATGGACTTGTGTCTTGCTTTCGCGGCACTGCTCTTTCTCTCCAGGCCCGCAGGAACTGGGGTTGGGTTGAGAAACTTAAATTCCTTACTCCTGTGAAGACATGGTGATCTGAAGGGTAAGTTCAGGGGATGGAGTCCACGCTATCTCCCTGTCCTCTAGGCAGGAAGAGCCTGCAAGATGGGTCCCTGCAGTGGAGACAGAGTGAGGAATACAGTCCCAAGCAAGTGAGCTGAGTGTCAGGAGGACTAAGAGAGGTCAGACCTAAGGAAATATGGAAATGAAGATGGAGATGGATGCAGAGAAGGGGAAGGAGGTAGGGAAGTAAAGTCACACCCACTTGATCAAGAGGAATGTGCAGGGGGAGCTGGGAAAGAAGCGGGGTACATGGGGATGACAGCTGTGCGGTCACCCAGAGACCACGTTTATGGCTGAGTTATTGGGGATGTGAACAGAGCTGGATGTATGCTGAATGTAGTATGTGTGAGCGAACCAGAAAGCACAATGCACTCGGGATGCCCATCATACCTTCTCAAGACGTCTTTGATGTCCTGGAAGAGAAAGGGAGAACAACTTCAGAGCTTGCCTAAGTCCCTGAGAGGCCGTTCTGACTCAGCTGGAGGCAGAGAGAGAACACTGTCCCTTTCTCTGTCTCTCCTCTCATCTCCATCTTCTCTCCTCTCCCTCCCATTCTGGAATGCTACCCCCAAAACTCCAGATATGGATGGGACAGTGTTTAAACCTCAGGAGGAACAGAATGAGGAGAGAAGAAAAAGTAACATTTGGGAGATGGATTTTGCCTCTGATGTGGAACCAGGGAACTCAACATGGCAGTATCAGGACAAGGGATGGAATGGTTCTTCATGGTGAATCTTCAAAAAAAGCAGAACAAAACACAAAGGACAACCAGAGACCAGGTGTGGCAATCCCAGCACTTGGCTGTCCCATTATTCCCCTCCACCTTTTTTTCCCCCTAAGAGTTTCATGTATCTCAAGCTGGCTCAAGTTCTCTGTATAGCCAAGGATAGTCTTGAACTAATGATTCTTTTGTGTCTGACTCCTGAGCTCCGAAATGACAAGAGTGTACTATCACGTCATTCTCCAAAATTAACTTTTAACTATTTTAAATCTAAATTTAAAAACTGAAGCATTGTAAATACCCTTTCAGTTAAATACAGCTTTATTTATTTAGTAGGACTAATTACATTTTCCCTCAATAATTGATGCTTTAGCATTCGCATTGAGGTGTGCACAATATAAACTAGAGTTCAAAGATTCAGAACCAAAAAAACACTCAAAAATATAAAATAGCTCACTATTATATTTAAACAGGCTAAAATGATTGCATTTGGGATACTGGGTTAAATAAAATGTTCTTATTGAAAGTGCTGAATTTTTTTTTTTTTTAGGCAGGGTCTCAGTAGGTAGTTGTGCGTGGCCTGGAGTTCTGTATGTAGACCAGGCTGACTTTGAACTCACAAAGAACTGCCTGTCTCTGCCTTCTAAATGCTGTAATAAAAGGTATGCCACTATAACTGATTCCTTTTTTTTCTTTTTAATGTAGCTGTTAGAAATATGGCTTGAAATATATTTCTTTTTATCATATTTAATTTTTAAGATTTACTAGTAAAATATTTTATTTTTATTATCTGTTAATTGTATATATATGTGTGTCTCTGTGTGGGTATATGTATGTAAGTGCAGGTAACTGTAAGGCCAGAGACATCAGCCCTGTTGGAGGTGGCATTACAGGTAGAAGCCAGAGGAAAGCTTGTGGGATTTGGCCCTGTTCCCCCTACTATGAGGGTCTTGGGGATGGAACTCGGGTCCTCAGATTTGGTGGCGAGTGCCTTTGCACACTGAGTCATTTGTCTGGCCTTGAGGTATATTTCTAAGTGGCAAATGTGTCCTACATTATGCTTCTAAACTGTGTGTAGTGGCACATGTCTAGTCTCAGCACAGGAGAAGATCAGGAATTCAGTGTTATCCTTAGTTATGTAAACATTTCAGGCTGCACTTTGTGAGACAGGTTTTACCAGTCTCAAACAACAAAAACTTCTAAGTTTTGTGTGACTGTTTTTCTTTTTCTTTTCCTTCCTTCCTTTCTTTCCTGTGTGTGTGTGTGCATGTGTGTGTGTGTGTGTGTGTGTGCGTGCGTGCGTGCGTGCGTGCGTGCGTGCGTGTGTGTGTGTGTGTGTGTGTGTGTGTGTGTGTCCAGGATGGCCTTGACCTCTAGTGAACCAGGAAATCCTCCTACCTCTGGAGTGCTAGAACTACAGGTGTGAGATACCATGCCCAGTGGTTTGAGACAGTGTTTTGATCTTTGTTCATGGTAGCCTTGCACGAGCAACAATCTTTCTGCTTTGGTGCCCTGAGCCATGGGAGGGGCTTTGGTCCTCAGCCTTCCTAATTCATCAGCTCCTTAATACAGTTCCTCATGTTGTGGTGACTCCCAACCATAAAATTATTTTTGTAGCTACTTCCTAACTGCAGTTTTGCTACTGTTATGAATTATAACACAAATATCTGATATTTCTGATGGTCTTAGCAACCCGTGTGAAAGGGTTGTTCAAGCCCCACAGGTTAGAACTGTTCAGTTAGGTAAAGAGCAGTAGCTGGTGGATTAGTTCAGGGAAGCAGGTAATAATAATAATAATAACCCACACTTCATACATGAGGTTTATTAGGAGAAAGGACATGGTTAGTACTGGGCTTTGGGGTGGAAAAGCATTAGAAAGGAACAGTGCACTATATCAGAGACAAAATGAATGGAACCTCATGGGGAAGGGGAGGCTTCCCTCTAAAACCTGGAGAGGAGCTTTATTAAAGGGATTACTTAAAGTGAGAAAGATAAGGGTGGTGGGTGGGATGATGGGGTTGAAGGAACTGGGGAAATCTCCCAAACAAAGGAAAGAATCTGACTTTTATATCCTTCCAGCGAGTTGTAGGAGCTTCTCAGAATTCAGATTTAGGTGACAAACGGCATGGAGGAGCCAGGTATTAGGAGCTGTTAGACTGCAATGCAACACAGATTCTCAACTCTCTCTCAGAAAGTGTGTGTGTGTGTGTGTGTGTGTGTGTGTGTGAGAGAGAGAGAGAGAGAGAGAGAGAGAGAGAGAGAGAGAGAGAGAGAGAGAGAGAGAGAAAGACTGTTCCCCAAAGACTCACCTTCAGTAGCTCTATGGATGGTGCTTGCAGCCTACACTCCAGCGAGTTAGTGAACTTCCTGAGGGAGCTGAGCTGCTCTATCACGGAGACATACTGTCCCAACTGCTTGGCTCCCTGCTGCTCCAGCCAGTCCAGCCTGGATACGAGAAACCGCGCCTCCTCGTCCAGGCTCTGTTGCAGGCGCTTGAATTCCTCAAGGATCTTTACTTTCTCCAGATGTACCTGGGCCTGGGGACAACGGGAGGGATGGAGAGATGAGATGGGCATGAGAGGGGGTCCTCCACGCCTCCTTCAAGCCATTGTCCTCTATCTGTCTGTCTGTCTATAGAAAAAGTCTTACTATATAGTCCTGGGTAGTGTAGAACTCACTAAGTACAACAGGTTTGTAAAAGGAACTTTTATTTGCCTGTTTTAATTGTCTCAGAGGCCTACAGCCTCCTGCTAACTAGGCCTAGTCCTGGAAGCCTCCATACCATCTAACCTAGGCCTAGAATGTTTTCAGCCTCCGAGACTTACTGCTTAATAAGTTCACCCTTTCTTGTTCTTACTGAGCTCTGGGCTGGTTCAGCTCTGCTGTTCTGGCTCAAATCCTCTCCCAACTAGACTATTCAATCTGGGTTCTTCTCTTGGCCTCTGAATTGCTCTGCTTGGCCTCAAACTATCTCTAGCAATCTGCTCTAATGTCTTCGTTCCTCCTCATTCTCTGGCTCATCCGGTCTTCACCTGAGTTCTCTCTCTCTCTCTGCAACCTGTCTTTCTGTTACTGTCCTGGTAAAACTGCCTCCTCTCTCTCTTCATTGCCCCACAAGTAGCTTCCCTTTCCTCTCTTTTCTCCCAAGAATTTGGTGTATTCTATTCTGTCAACTTTTTCTCTCAATCATCACCTTTTCTGCCTCTCAATTAGACACCACTTTTAAACATGGGTACTTTACACATGTGATTTAAGCTGTGAACCACCACGCCTGGACTTAAGGTTTTCTTTACCTGATACTTGCTCTTTAGCAGGCTGGCCCTGATCTCAGATCTGCTTGCCTCTGTCTCCTGAATTAAGGCATGTTTATATTCTAGCCAGATCACACAGACCTAGAAAATATTTGGATGTGATTTCTTGCCAGAACAGCCATATTCTGAATTAACCTCTTCTATGCACATTGGCCTTGAATTCATAGAGATGCACCTGAGTCTGCCTCCTAAGTGCTGGAATTAGTGGTGTGTACCACTACCTGACACCATTTACTCTTTAAGTATATTTGATGATTATACTGAGATTAGTTTATAACAGCTTTCTGGGGCATACCTGTGGACAAGAAAAGGCAAGGAGACTAAATCACTTCCTGTGTTACAGATATAGGCTGGGTGCTTTTATTTACCTTCAAGGACATCAGCTAGATGTGCTGATGCACAATTATGCACTCTCGGCACTTAGGAAGTGCAGGCGGGAGATTCAGGAGGTCAAGGCCAGCCTCCATTCAAGGCCAGCCTCCATTCAAGGCCAGCCTGGACTACTTGGGCCACAACAAACTAGTGGAGTCAACAAACTTTGTTGAGTCTCAACAAACTATAGTGGAAGTTTCGGTTTCTTTAAAAACTCAGTTATGTAATGTAAATATGTTTTTGCTATAATCCCAAGTGTGGGGTACGGGACTGCCTTAGCATATCCATAGCTGATCATAGCTTCAGCTCGGAGGGGGACATAGTCTTTGCCAGCCTGGGAATTGGTGGAGCTAGTGGAATTCTGAGGACTCTGGGAGAGTATAAATACCAGCATGGGGAGCAGAGGGAGGGAGAGGAAGAGGCTTTGAGGAGGCAGAAACCCCCGGTGACTGTCCAGGCAGTCAGCTGTCTCTGTCATTTCTGTAGTTCTGGAAGCTGCCTGCTCTATGCTTCCTACATGCTTAGGTAATATTATTTCCTTCTAAAGTCTCTGATGGGGTTGAAGACTAGATAGTTATAGTCTTGCTATAATTAAGCTTAGTTGTTTAAGAACTAAGACAATGTTTTAAATCTAAAAAGGTGTTTCTTGGTTGATAAATGCACGTTAGAAGAAAGTGATTTAGGTACAGAACTTTGGACTCACCAGGGTAGGATAGATAGTGGGATAGTTTTCCAAGGTCGCCAAATACAAATGGACAGGACATTGTAAATGTAATTATTACCTGATAATTCTCATGTTTATTCTTATTGTATACAGTTTATTAATGTTAGAAAAGCCATTTTTTTAAACAAATGCCTGTAATTCCAGTTCTTCTGGTCACAGTATCTGTGCATAAATGTCTTTCACTCACACAGACACATACACATATATATAAATAATAAAAATAATGCAAACAAAATCTGGTGGAGATGTTTGGCGGTGTCATGGTCTCTGTGGTTTTTTTGTTTGTTTGATTTTGTTTTTGTTTTTCTGTGTAAGTCTCTAGTTAGAAAGGGCTTAGGTGAGCCAGTGTGTTCTTTGCACAGGCTGCTATGGGTGGAGGAGCAGGCTTCCTGGTGTAGTACCCAGGCGATAGGTCAGCACAGCTCAGGAGCACGGCTCAGGCACCACACCCTCTTCTCTGCCCCTCACCACTTTGTCAGCAGGACTATGTTCTGCTTGGTGTAAGGAAGGCTAGGAGTTTCAGCAGAGATGCCTCAGTTTCCCTGAAAGTGTTTGGAAGAAGTATTCTTACCCTGAGTACCCGGATTTCTCCTTCACCTTGCTTTTTCTCTTCAATTATTTTTTTGTCCTTTTCCTTCAAATCCTGGGACTGTGACTCAATCTGCACCTGTAGGGAGAGCGTGCTTCAGTCAGGCTCTGCCTCCTGGGAGGCAGGGAAGATGCCCCAGGGTGCTGATGTCATTACTAGCAGCCCCCTTTTTTCTCTCACTAGGAGCAAAGAGGGTGATGGAAAGAAATGGAACGTTAGTAACTTGAGAATACATTACTGATGACATTTGGATGACACATTGGTTTTGTCATGGAAAGACTTCCCCTCATCTGTCCTACCATCTTCTTTAAGAGATAGATTTTATCAGCCCCACAGAGAGGCAAGGTCACGACCATTCAGGGGATGGAGCTCGGTGGCAGATAGAGCACTGGCTTGTCTGACTGTCCTGGGCCCTGTTTTACCTCCTCTGTAAATTAGCAGTGGCCGGCTGGGAGAGGAAAAATGGTTCCTTGAAGGTTATAAGTAGACTGAGGAGTCTGGACTTGAATGAGACCTTCAGAGATAGAATTTACATTTAAAAAATAGAATATTATCAACTGTGTGTACAAGTATAGCAGAGTTCCAAGGTGCGTGTGTGTTGTGTCAGAAGACCACTTCAGGGGTGAGTTCTCTCCTTTTATCTTGCATGTCCTGGGGATCAAAACAACTTTCTCCTTCCAGTATGTGGGTCCTAAGAATCACAATCAAGCTCTCAGACCATCTCACCTGCCCCAAAGTATCATTCTGACTCTTCTTCTCCTTGCCTTGGTTACAGACTGGCATTTTCCAGAACTCAGTTCTTTGAGCCCACTGGGCCTGCCTCAAACTGCCCATTCAAGTACAAAGAACGTGGCAATGGGTGCAAATCAGCTGGAGCTGGCAGAGTTCCCTGTGTCTCCAGGGAACTCTGCTCTGCTGGGCAGGGGACAGAGAAGGGCCCAAGTGCCTACCTGGTAGTTCTGGGAAGCCTCATCTATCAAGGTGACACTGTGGGATCTGTGGTCCTTGGAGTCCCGACACACCACACAGAGGAACGACCCATCCTGCTCACAGAAGTAGTGCAGCTTTTCCTTGTGCTTCTGACATCTTGGGTCTTCCCCTTCTGGTTGGATCTCAGGAGGATCCATAGCCTGGATTTTCTCTGCGAGACTAGCCAACAGCTTATTTGGCCGGAATGTATTCCTATTCACAGAGATTTTGCAGAGAGGACATTGAATGCTTTCTGACGCTTTCCCAACCAGACTGATGCATTGCAGGCAGAAGTTGTGACCACAGTCAATGGTGACAGGATCTCGTAGAATGTCCATGCAGATGGGGCAGGTCACTTCCTCCAGCAGTTTCTGCTGTTGGTCTGCCATGATGCAACAGCAGGGCTAATTTGAGATGTGAAACACAGAAGTCCAAGGCAGACACTGGTGTTGGGAAGGAAAAAGGAAACAGGAAGCAGAAGTTAAAGAGTCTCTCAGGTGGAGGACCAGAGAAGGACAAATGAAGAGGGGGTTAAGTAAATGAATGACAGAAAAGAGTACAACTTAAATGGGGAATACTGTAGAGAGAGGAAAACAGATGGTCAGTCCTACCTCACAGTCGCTCAAGAGCAACAGATGCTGTGACTGCAAGCTGTCTGTAAAGGAGAGCAAATTTCCTGGACCTTGAACTAATTAAACATGTCTTTCCAAAGCAGTTTCAGAGAACAGAGGGACAGGGCATCAAAGTCCGCTCAGCTGCGGTTGGGGAGTGGCCGCCTCAGGAAGGTGTGTTACACCCGACCTTACACACCCTCCCATCCCACAGTATATCCGCTTCCCCCACCCCATCTTCTGTTGGGCTTTCCTCCCTGTCTATGGTACCCTCCTTTGTTCTGTTTCAGCCAGCCTGTTTCTTTCCCTGTCTCTGTACTTCTCAGACCTCCAGGTTCCCTGCCCTGTGGCCTTTATCTTGACAAGGGAAGTCTCAGCCAGTGTCACTCAGGTCCCTTCTGTAGTTCAGCACTTCAGTTCTTAGTCCTTCCTTCCACATTAATGTCACCTCTATTCTATTACTCTCTCTTAGTCCCACTATGACCTAGTCCCCTTCCTTTTGCTCATAGTCTCCCAGACCATTAATTGCTATTTGATATTTTAAATCAAAAGATTTTTATTTAATCATTGATAATTTCATACATGTATACATTCTATCTTGATCCATATCCCAATCACTCATCTTACTTGTCCCAGATTCCTCCTACATGCCCCCTCCCAGCTCTAGCCTTTTCTTCTCATATATACTGGGATGTTTTTGTTTTTCTTTTGTTTTGTTTGTTTGTTTGAGACAATGTTTCTCTGTTTAGTCCTTGCTGTTCTGGAACTTGTTTGTTAGACCAGGTTGGCTTTGAACTCAGATTTATTTGCCTCTGCCTCCTGAGTGCTGGAATTGAAGGTGTACCACCACTGCCCAGCTATTTATAGTTTTAAATAGTTTATTATTTTTATGTATAAGGGTGTTTTTCCTGTATGTAGGTAGGTAGGTATGTGTGTATGTATGTATATGTACCATGTGCATGCCTGGTTCCTGTGGAGGTCAGAAGAGGGGGTACAATACCCTGGAACTCGAATTACCAGATGTTTAAGAGTCACCATGTAGGTACTAGAAAGCAAACAAGTGTTCTTGGCCCTTAAGCCATCTCTCCAGCAACTATTTATGTTTGTGTTTTTGTTTTTTATTCTTTGTTTGTTTGGTTTTGGTTTTTTTGAGACAGGGGCAGGGTGTCTCTGTGTAGCCTTGGCTTGTTGGACTCGCTGCCTCTGCCCCCTGAGTGCTGGGATCAAAGGTGTGTGCCACCATGCCTGGCTTCCTATTTATGCTTTATCACACAGTTCAGGGGTGGGGAAAAACCACACAGAGTCCAGTTAGAACTAACCACATGCAGATGGTGTGGGACCACCACCTGGAACATAGGCAACTACAGTGCCACAACCCCAAAGAAAATAATTCTCCTTCCTCACAGCTACCCACGGCCAAGCGCCCCTCAGTGTGAGGTGGGGCCGTCTAGGCCAGAATGTTGGCTGGCCTGATGGTGTCCAGGTAACCACAGCTGTCGAGTTCCTGGGTGTAATGCCATTATCAAGTCACACAGGGTGTGGATGATTTTTATGGCTATAGCCCCAATAATCATTCATTCTGATTTGCCAGAGACAGCTCTGGCTTTACTTTTGTTCTGATATAAATATCAACAGCACTTCCTCTCATTCTCAAAGGTAGTCTTAGTACAGTGGTCACTTTGAGTATAGCAACTGCTGAAAGCCGAACACTTTCAGAAATACCATAGCTTTCAGGCTTTCACTTGCTTTACGGTTGAATTAAAGTAAACATCTGTGTAATGCAATGCTCCTGGAAGACAGAAGATGGCATCTGGACCTCCCGGAACTGGAGTTACGGATGGTTGTGAGCTGCCCCTTAGGGTGCTGAGAATCTAGGGTTCCCCTGGAAGAGCAGTAAATGCTCTGAACCACTGATCCACCTCTCTTGCTCCCAGTATTTAATTTTCAGGCCTTGTTGTGTTTGTATAGTGCTTTAAGGAATATCGGCAATTGGAATGCCTAATGAGGGTGACTGTCCCCCACCCTCCCTATTTTATTCTGGCTCCCCAGACCCTGAATCTTTTTTTTTTAATTTACAGATTTCTTTTGTAGGTAGCATTTCACTTAAGTCTCACCTCTAAATCATCTGTTGTCCAGGAAACTTACCCTGCTTCAGAATCACTTAGAATGTGCAGCCCAAGGCTGCAATCACACCACTTGAGAAGTAGAGGCTAGAGGTTTAGGGGATTATCATGAACTATGCTTGACCCTGTCTCATAAAACAAAAACAGGGGTGAAGAAATGCTTCAGTACTTAAGTAGTACATGCTGCCCCTGTAGACGGCCATTTCTCTCCAGCTCCTGTTTAGAGTTGCTTTTTTTTTTTTTTCATTTAAAGATTTATTGAGAAGCTAAGAGTACAAAGGTGTTAAAACATGGTCAAAGAGATGAGGCATATGCACAAGAGGCAGAAAGCAGCAAAGTTCTCTGCCTCACAGGAGTGAAAGAAAAATGCTTTAGGAAAACAAGAGATGGCTTCCAGAATGCAAGAGGGAATGGATGGCCAATAGGAAAGGGGAATGAGATTCAAACAAAAGACTTTAGTATGGATTGTTGATGGCACTCAGTATGGACTATATCTGTTTCTCTCCTCTTTCTCTTTCTCCATCTTTGGGCTTAACTTACCATAGCGCTCAGGAATGTTCAATGCCCTTTTTCTATACTTGCTTGCATTTTTGCCTTAATGTTTTCTACAGAACTAGGAACTTTGGTATTTTAGGAGTTTTTTTCCTTGTATTTTGAAGGACTCTTGACCCTTTGATCTTGGTGTTGATGATTTCAAGTCTTTCCCATTTTGGTTTTTTTTTGTGTACTTTTTTGCTGTTGTGTCTCGTACAGATTTCTTCACTGGAACTTTTCAGCTTCCTCATCATCAAAATCATCATCTTCTTCATCATCTGCATCCTCTTAATCAAATTTTACTTTTTTTTCTGCTGAACCTTGTTACCACCTCTAGAGGCAGATCACTTTCCAGGCATCCTTAAGAGTTTCACATCCTCCTCATCTTCTTCTGACTCTGCACCCCCCTCCACTGATGTGCACAGGTGGTGCTGTCTCAAAGCCCCAAAGGAGACTGCTGGCTGTACAGACATTTTCACAGTTGCCAGTATTACTTTAGTTGGATTGCCTTCATAGATCATTGCTTTGGCCTCTACAATGTATAATTTGTCTTTTGCCCCTGCCCCTAAACTGACCGTTCTTAATGATAGCTGGTGCTCATTTCATCACTACCCACTTTAAAGTGATAATCCTTGTCAGCCTTTAGTTCACAACCGAAAAGGTAGTTCTGAGGCCTAAGAGGGCTCATGTCTGTGCCCATCAAGCCTTCCATGAGGCACACACTTCAGTGTGAGGGAAGTCGAAAACTGCCTACTGCTCCTGAGAACAGACACGCAGGATGGAATCATGCCAAGCCTGGTTAGAGTTTTCACATGAGATGTCAGGGCATTTTAACTTTTCTTGGGCAGTGACCCACCTTACATTTTCTATCAAGCACAGAAGGTCACTGGTCTGTGTATTGTCAAATCCCTCTTGCAATGCTAAGGTGTGTCGTGAGATTTTCTTTGGAGATGCCAGTATTTTATCATAAGTCAACAAGCAGAATTCAAAGGGTCCCCTGTGCTCTGAAGCTCGTCTTTCAACCAATCCTTTAACAATCTAGGTATGTGAGGGTTTTTTTTCATTGGAAATTAAGCTTGTTAATTCAGCATTTCTTAACCTCTGAGTCTTGACCATCAGAAAACACATGTTTCTGATGGTCTTAGGTACTGAGACACTGCTACTTCATAAATTACAGTTACGAAGTAGAAACAAAAATAATTTTATGGTTGGGAGGGCCACCACAACATGAGGGCCTGTATCAAAGGGGCACAAAGTTAGGGAAGTTGAGAACCGCACCTTAATTCAATAGGTTACTATTTTGTTTGGAACTGAAAAAATCTTTCTTTCTTAAAGAAAATCTTGTGTGTGTGTATGTACATGTGTATGTGTGTACATGTGCATGTACATGTGTGGCACATGTGTTAGTACTTATGGAGCTCCAAAAGGCAAGTCAGATTCGCCCCACTGGAGTTGCAGGCAGTCATGGACACCAGGAACAGAACTCCAGTACTCTGGGAGAGCAGCAAACACTCTGAACTGGTGAGCTGTCTCTCCAGTTCAAAATATTTTCTTATAGTTTATCATTTTCAATAATTTTTCATATAATTTTTAATGTCAGAATAACCTCCACAGAATTAATGTAGGAAACGTAAGAAGTAATGGTAGCCCATGACACACAGTCTTACACACTGCACTGCTCAGTCGTGGGGAGGAGCCTTCTGAATAGACACGGGTGAGACTGGCAAGATTTATTTACCCACAGATTTGTGGTGTCTCAGATCCCACGCCCTCTGACTTTGCACTTTAGTCTCTGGTGTCAGGCGAATTCCCGGCAGACAGAGGTGTTCTGGGAAAGCCGCTTCTCCATGGAGGCATGAGGGAGACCAGCTCCGCGACCACCTTAAAGGAACACAGGGACTACTGCTCTGGTGGCAAGTAGCAAAGTTTATTGTCCAGCATCAGCATATATAGTTTAAAATTAGGCAAGCAACTTCTTCTTTCTCACACAGAAGTCGCCTTTGATCCATCAGCCAACAATAACATAATTATTTAGAAAAAGACCCTTCTGGGAAACTATCTAAGTCCAAGGACATTCTCAAGAAATAAAGACATGTTTATAAATCTTCTTGACTCCACAAGGCCGAATATTTAATCAGCTATACTCCAGGTGGAACAAGGAAAACAGCCACCAGAACTTTGGGAGTTCTGCCAGGACACCCATCCCTTTCAGGAGGGTTGGCCCCTCGAACTTTCCCGTCAACACCTTAGCTAACCCTTTCAGGCTGGCAGGCTAGGCCAAGCAGTTCTCCTCATTCCACCCTTTCTTTTTACTTAAATGAACATAGGTGGAGCCGTATCTTTAGAATAAGACAGTCTTATCTTTTTCATTTCCAGAAATCCTCGATTAATTTGCTTAACCATCAATCTTAAGATTATAGGAAAAACCAAGCAACATAATAAGATAATAATAACAACGATTACAAAACTTATAACCCAATGTTTAAAAGAAGCAAAGGATGTAAATACAGCTTCAAGACTATGCACAAAACATTCTGTTTGTTTTGCAAGGTAAGCCACTGGCTTAGAAGCATTAAGCACCTCTTGAATATGATTTTTTAATTCACTTAAATCAAGAGAAGTATTAGTATTATCCCATATACCTTGTAGATGTTGTTGAATCCTCTTCTAAGAAAAACGAGTAGCATTATATAAAACTGGGGTAACACAAATTGTTTTAAAATCAGCATGACATACAAGAGATTCTCTAAATGCTAGCAATTGTAACTGTTGGCCCATAATGTCTACAGTATCCTTTAATGAATTTAATCTCATTTCTATTTTTTCATCCCAATGTTCTTGCGCTTGTAATGCTTTTGTAACATTAATGGCCAAACCATTAACATAAGCAGCAGTTTGAATACTTTGAACCAAAGAAATGGAAGCCACTGTGGTAACAGTAATGGCCATCACTAATGCAGCTATTCCAGATATAATCAATCCAATCATTCTTTTTGACCTGACAAGTAACTGAATCGATGCCTGTCAAATCAAAGCAAGTCCCTTGTCCTCATACCAATCTTTGGTTAAATTAACAGGTAAATAGATATAATCAGGTTGCTTTACAATCAAAAAATTTGATAATGATGAATTCACACAATTGGTAATTTGACAATTACTGCAATTTATGAAGCGGTTAGCAATTTTTAACTTTCCACTTAAAAAGGCAGAGGGTTCAGGCACACAAGCCCGCATGTAAATACTAGTTTGATTTTGAGTTGCAGTAAGTCCCATAACACCATCATCACTCTGAATCCAGGGAACATTATGTTTTTTAACCTTTACTTCTCCAAGAGCAGCTACAGCCTTCCACATGAATATATAATATGTATTATTATTATTATTATAGGTCCAAATACCATACACTAAATTAATAGGCCGATTATTGGTAAAATCAAGCAAATTCCAATCACAAAAAGACTTATTAGAACATACAGTCTCATTAGCATGGCAATACCTCCAGGAAGGTGCAAAATCAGATTTTGATGGGGCGACACTTCTGCAAACTGGAATATGCATAGGAGGTCTTCCAGGTCCACGTCAAGGGGATAAAAGTTCTGGATAATAAAAGTCCAATATCCAATGAATTCCATTGGATATATTAATGTCCCAATCGTTCTTGATCTTAATCAGGTCACAACCTTCAGTCACGTTTTTACCAAAACACATTAATGTTCCTTCAAATTTTCCTGAAAAATTTATAAAAGCATGAAACTGTACAATATGACTATCAGAATATAGTCCTAAATACTTGGTTTGATTAATATAAACAGTAATATCAAATGTCTCATTCCAGGTCACTGGATGAATGATGGGAGGATTAGGTACATATGCCCAATAAACTTCTGCTTGACATCCTCGTTGAATTAACCATATAATGCTAAGTAATATGGCCAGAAACTGAAGATTCATTGTTTGAATGTTCATTGAGGGCCGAACACGGGTCCTGTTGAGCGTCATCTGGGCCATCTGCCGTCTTAATTTTCCCATCTTTGTTTTCGGCATGTCTCACAAGACGAGCTGGTAACCACCGTGGCGATGGAGCATCTGTTGGAAAACACAAACATAACCACACCAAAACTGGATCCAGACCGTGAATAGTATTATCCATAGGATCTCTCCAGTATACTAAAGGCTTAACTGAATCAAGAGGTTGCCAATGTCGATCAGCAGCAGACAAGCCATCATTATCAAGCATTAAAAAATTTAAAATAAAAAGCGTATGAGAAAGTAAAGTTTTAGGTGTGTCCTTAATTCCCCATATTCCCCCCTTTATTTTCTTTAAATGAGTTTTTAATAAATGATTAGCTTTTTCAACTATACCTTGTCCCTGTGGATTATAAGGAATTCCAGTTTTATGTTGTATTAAAAACTTATTACAAAATATTTTAAATGCTTTACTTGTATAAGCAGGAGCATTATCAGTTTTAATAACTTTAGGAA
>CM053756.1:57138375-57215544 GCA_028658305.1 Pachyuromys duprasi | reverse complement strand
TGTCCTTAATTCCCCATATTCCCCCCTTTATTTTCTTTAAATGAGTTTTTAATAAATGATTAGCTTTTTCAACTATACCTTGTCCCTGTGGATTATAAGGAATTCCAGTTTTATGTTGTATTAAAAACTTATTACAAAATATTTTAAATGCTTTACTTGTATAAGCAGGAGCATTATCAGTTTTAATAACTTTAGGAACGCCCAATATGGAAAAGCAATTCAGTAAATGAGAAATCACATAGGAAACTTGTTCCCCTGTATAGGCGTTTGCCACTACAAAATGAGAGAAGGTATCAATAGTAACATGAACATAAGATAATTTCCCAAACTGAACTATATGAGGAACATCCATCTGCCATAAATCATTAGGGCGCAAGCCACAAGGATTAACTCCATAATGAGGAACAGATAACAAAGGAGCACAGGAAGAACATTGCTTAACTATACATCAGACTTGTTCTCTGGTTAAATTAAATTGTTTTCTTAAAGATTTAGAGGGTTGGTGATGCAAAGCATGTGATTGCTGTGCCTGTTCCAAATTCACTGCATAAACCTTGGTCAAAGTGTCAGCCAATGCATTTCCTTCTGATAAGGATCCAGGAAGGCTTGTATGGCTGCGAATATGCCCAATAAAAAGTGGATGTGACCGTTGCAAAATCAATGACTGAATAAGACTCAAATGTTGTTGTATAAAAGAGACTTTAGAATTTATAACAGCAACTGTCTCAAGCCATTGTAAGGCTTGTACAATATAATGACTATCAGAAAAAATATTTAATGATTTAGAACATAGCAATAAAGCTTGATAAACAGCATATAATTCAGCCATTTGGGCAGAAACATCAGACAAACTCCACACATAACGTTGTTCTGAAGTCACCAAAACTGCTCTACCATTAGAGGATCCATCAGTAAAGACAACTTTCCCGTCATTAATGGGAGCTTGTTTAATTATTTTAGGAAACACAATTGAATGATAAGTTGAAGAACTTAAAATTTTATCAGGAGGATATAAATGAGAAATAGTGCCTACATAATTAGCCAAAGCTAAAATAAAACTAACTTATTTAAAAGCCAAGTTATTTGTTCAGGTTTGTAAGGTAAAACAATTTCTGCAGGGTCTTCCTAAATGAGTAACATTTAATTTACGTCCTTGAATAATTCCTTCTGCAATTTTATCTGGGTAAAACATTAAAGTCCCGGACTGTGTATGAGATCCATGTATCCAGTGCAACACTCCTTGTTGATACAGCACTCCTGTAGGTGTTAAGGATGTAGGTAGTATAATAAGACTCCAGGGTTTTGAAATATCAGCATAAGCAAGGCGAGCCTGTTCCATAGCTCGCTCAACCTTTTGTAATGCTATCTTTCCTTCAGGCGTCAATTGTAAAGAATTAGGATTAGGATCTCCTTTTAAAATATTAAACATGGGACTTAAATCAGCTGTAGTCAATTTTAAAGAAGGTCGTACCCAATTTATATCACCCAACAATCTTTGAAAATCATTAAGAGTTTTACATGATCTTATTGATATAGATAACTTCTGAGGAAGAAAATACTTTGGATATAATTGGAAGCCCAAATATTTATAAGGAAAATCGCGTTGAATTTTTCTTCAGCAATTTTTAATCCATTTTCACATAATTGTTGTTGCATATCTGAATAAGCTTTAAGTAATAAATTCTCATCAGCAGCGGCTAACAAAATATCATCCATATAATGTATAATAACAACATCAGAATACATTTGTCTAATAAGAATAATACTTTTCCCTACAAATTTTTGACATAATGTAGGATTATTTGCCATCCCTTGAGGCAAAACTTTCCATTGATAACGAGACATAGGCTCACGGAAATTAATAGACACTAAAAGCAAATCTAATGCAATCATTAGGATGCAAGGGAATGGTATAAAAACAATCTTTGAAATTAATAATGATCTTAAAATATGCTGCAGGAATGGACATCAGATTAGGCAATCCAGGTTGCAAAGCTCTCATAGGATGCATTGTTTTATTTACTGCTCTAAGATCCTGCAACAATCTCCATTTTCCTGACTTTTTCTTTATAACAAATATGGGGGAATTCCATGGAGAAGTGAAAGGTTCAATATGTCCTAGTTGGAGTTGCTCCTGCACCAACTCCTGAGCTGCTTGCAGCTTAACAGCAGGCAACAGCCACTGATCAATCCATACTGGATCGTCATTTTTCCATAATATCAGATCAGCATGAATTACAGGAGAATCAGAGGCCGTTATTGAAAAAACCCCAAGCCTTGGCGGTTTCTTTTGACTGTTACCTGTATAGGACTTTCAATACCATCTTCATTAATTCCTAGCCCTTGGCCTGGCAAATATTTTTGATTTAACATCATATTAGAAACTTGAGGGCTAGGGCTAAACAAGTAAGCTCCCATCTGAATTAAGATGTCTCAGCCCCATAAATTAACAGGCAAATTAGGCAAAACATAAGGCTGAATAGTCCCTTCATGTCCTTCTGTATCTTTCCATTTTAAAACTTCGACACTCTGTAACGGAGCATTTGCCATTCCTATTCCTTTTAAATTGGTAACAGAAGGTTGAAGTGGCCAATTGGGGGGCCAGTCATCTTGCGATATAACAGTAACATCAGCTCCAGTATCTAGTAGTCCTATAAAAATTTTGTTTTTTATTTGAATTTTTAATTCAGGTCTACCTTGACCAATTTGTTGTAGAAAATATGCATCACTTGATCCAAATCCTTTTTTACCTCTAACTTTATTATTTGTCTTTCCTATAGTAGTAACTCTTGGAAGCAATAACAATTGAGCAATTTTTTGTCCCTTCTGGGAAAGTGAAAACACTTGTTTCAGTATTCATCATGACTTTAATGTCTCCTTCATAGTCAGGATCAATTAACCCAGGGGACACTCTTAATCCTCTCATAGTCAGTCCACTTCTGCTGATAATTAAACCACATAAGTTATTAGGTAATGGCCCATAGGTTCCAGTAGGAACTGCTTGCATACCCATTTCTGGGTTAACATGATGTGGATGGAGGTACACAGGTCCAATCCAGCATTGCCTGTGGTGGTTCGAACGAGGGATGAAATGGGTTGTTTGTTCGAACTGTGTAAACTTAAACCACTTTTCATCTCTAGTGTCTCCTCTGAGACTCTCTTTTATTAGAGACCAGAAAGTAAAAGCTTCTACAGGAACTTTCTCTGGCCCATGAACAGAGTAGAAACTTTTGATACATTCTCTTAGTTTATTCCAAGTTTCTACATTGATGGTTCCATCCCTTGGGAACCAGGGGCATACTTCATCTACAAATTCAAGAAAACGAGATACCTGTTTATGATGCACAGTTGAGCCTCTTGCTGTAAGCAAAGATTTAATAATATCTACAAAAAGTGTTCTCTGAGAACTAGCAGTTAAACCCATACTTTCACTTTTTAAAAATTTTTGTTCGTCTGTAAAACTCTATTCCTTGCCTCCGATTCTACTTACCAAGCCGTGGCTGTTGGAGGTAAGCGACGTTCCTTGGTTGCTTGAGTTCCCGGGTTTCGGCACCAAATGACAGAGACCAGCTCCACGAACGCCTTAAAGGAACACATGGACTACTGCTCTGGTGGCAAGTAGCAAAGTTTATTGTCCAGCATCAGCATATATAGTTTAAAATTAGGCAAGCAACTTCTTCTTTCTCACACAGAAGTCGCCTTTGATCCATCAGCCAACAATAACATAATTATTTAGAAAAAGACCCTTCTGGGAAACTATCTAAGTCCAAGGACATTCTCAAGAAATAAAGACATGTTTATAAATCTTCTTGACTCCACAAGGCCGAATATTTAATCAGCTATACTCCAGGTGGAACAAGGAAAACAGCCACCAGAACTTTGGGAGTTCTGCCAGGACACCCATCCCTTTCAGGAGGGTTGGCCCCTCGAACTTTCCCATCAACACCTTAGCTAACCCTTTCAGGCTGGCAGGCTAGGCCAAGCAGTTCTCCTCAGAGGCAGCTGGCAGTAACTGGAATATATACTCACCAGATACCTTAGCAAATGCAAGCCACATAGGCCTTCCTCTCTGCCCTTAGCCTGAACCCCAAATGCCGGTCCTGACAAGGAAAAGCACAGCAAAGGAGGGTTGGAATGAATCAGCAAGCCTAACTATAGTTAGAATATATTTTGCAAATTTTACAAAACTGAGATGACCATGTGAAACACGGTGAGGGACAGTCCGGCGTCTTGGGAAACAGTGGTGCAGAATGATGAGTCTGGCTGTGGGTGCCACACCCGGCTAAGCTGTGGCCTGCATCTGTTCTCCTTAGCTGACTCCACTCTCGGCCCCACCTGCCTCGTCTTATGCACTTAGCAACTCTTTTTGCTTCTTCTCCCGGCTCAGGTAGTTTGAAAGTTCATACATTGCTCTATTGCAAGGACGTGTATAATAGAATCACTTTATGCTTTCGTTGACATAGGTGTGTCCAGCAACTCAGATGTCAATCCCATTCCACCCAAGAAGCACATTCATCCCTCGCTGCAGTGCTTACAGTCCAGATGTCCACACTGCTCCAGCTGCTGTGCTTACTGGAATTTTCCTAAGACTGTAAATAAGCATTATTTATCTGGTGAATGACTAGTTACCTCAATAATTTTGGGCTAACTGGATTTTTGCTTGCTTTTGTTACGACGATAACACTTAAAATCTATTCTCAGCCAATTTGAAGAGACCATGGTCACCACAGCAATACACCACAGCTTCCCAGTTGCCTTCTAAATGATGGGATCACAAGCATGTGCTACCACCCCCTGATCCATTTTGCTTTATTATTATTGCTGTTGTTTTTAGAGATCCTCTGTAGCGCAGGCTGACCTCCTATAAACAACTCACTATATAACCAATAATGACCTTGAACTTTTGAGCCTCCTGCCTTTACCTCCATGGTGCTGGAATCACAGGCATGAGCCACCCCAGCTTGAGTTCAATTTCTTTGGTTTTTGTTGTTGCTGTTTGGTTTTTCGAGACATGGTTTCTCTGTGTAGCCCTGACTGTCCTGGACTCACTTAGTAGATCAGGCTGGCCTCAAACTCACAGAGATCCATTTGCCTCTGCCTCCCCCAGAGCTGGTATGACAGGCATTTGCCACCATACCTGGCAAGTTCAGTTTCTTATACTCCACTCTATTTGAGATCACTACTGAGTGTTCGAGGCAATTCCTCCCAGCCACCAGGTAGAATTCAGGGGCTCTTGCTAAGGGCTCTCCATGTCTCCAAAGGCCCAAGAGCTACCTCATTTTGAGAGAATCCTTATGCTCAAACTTAGAGCCTCTAACCTTTCCCGTGGTTTCCTTAAGTGCCCTCTGGAACATGTAGCTGTTTTCAACACTTTGGCCAGTGGTTCCCTGGAGCTGGTGTTCACATCCTGGGTAGAGGATGGGGTTCATCAAAGGACACAACTGCAGGGCAGCTAGGATTTCTCATAGGCACACTTATCTCCTTGGTTCCCTTGCTTCTGGTCCCCTTGCCCCTTGCTTGCACTTCTCCTGTGCCCATAAACAAAAACTGTCACAGGTTGATGCTACAGACATTTTTTCTCTCCCCCAATCTATATCTTCCAGCTACCTTTCTTCAGCTGTGAGTGTGTGTGTGTGTGTGTGTGTGTGTGTGTGTATGTTGACGATGCCATAGCATATATGGCATAGGAACATGTAGAGATCAAAAGATAAACTTCAGGATTCTGTTTTCACTTTCCACCTTTTTGAGGCATGGCCCTGTTTCTACTATGCAGAGTACACCAGGGTGGGTAGCCTGAAAGTCTCTGACTCAGTCTCCTACCTGCCTCCCATTCTGCCTTGGGAGTTCTGAAAATGCACATATGCACCACCATATCCAACATCCAGCTTTAAAAAAAATAATTACAGTTTATTCACTTTGTATCCCAGCTGTAGCCCCCTCCCCCATTCCCTCCCAATCCAACCCTCCCTCATCTCCTCTCCTCCCTTGCCCCTCTACAAGTCCACTGATAGGGGAGGTCCTCCTCCCCTTCCCTCTGACTCTAGTCTATCAGGTCTCATCAGAACTAGATACATTGTTTTCCTCTGTGGCCAGGTAAGGCTGCTCCCCCTCAGATGGAGGTGATCAAAGAGCCCGCCACTAAATTCATGTCAGAGACAGTCCCTGTTTCCTATTATTGAGGAACCCTCTTGGACACTGATCTGCCTATGGGCTACATCTGTGCAGGGGTTCTATGTTATCTCCATGCATGGTACTTGTTTGGAGTATCAGTCTCAGAAAAGACCCTTGTGCCAGATTTTTTGGTTCTGTTGTTCTCCTTGTGGAGCTCCTGTCCCCTCCAGGTCTTTCTGTCTCCCCCTTCTTTCATAAGATTCCCTGCACTCTGCCCAAAGTTTGTGTTCTAGGGATGGAACTGAGGTCATCAACCTTGTGTGACAAGCATTTTTATTCACTGAGCCATCTCTCCGTTCTCAACCATAAGAAATGGCTGGAGAAATGGCCTCTAGAAATGGCTCAACATAAGAGCCCTTGTTGCTCTTTCAGAGGACCCAGGTTTGGCTCCCAGTACCCACCTGGCTCACAATTGCCTGGAACTCCAGTTACCGAGTATCTGATACCCTCCTCTGGCCTGCATGGGCATGATGTTCAAGGCACACATACATAAAAATAAAATCTGAGAGGGGAAGGGGAGGAGGAGGGGAAGAAGGAGGGCAAGGAAAAGGAGAAGGGGTGGAGGAGAAGGGTGAAAGGGAGGAGGAGGGGTAAGAAGAGGAGGAGAAGGAGAAGGGGTAGAGGGGAAGGGAGAGGAGGAGGGGGAGAAGGAAGGGGAAGAGGAGGAGATTAGGTCAGCGGCAAAAGCTTCCAATCCTTAGAAATGCTGAAGGCGGAGTCCTAGACTGGGGAGCAGCACCACCTGCTGTCTGCACACAGACAACTGCTAAAACACTTGGCTGAAGAAGCCACTCCATAGCTCTACTTTGGGCAGTTTCAGGTGATTCAGGCTACACTAATTTAGAAAGTATGCTGAACTTGAGTTGACCAGATGATATCTAAGGCTGCACACAGATAAAGTTGATAAGGAGATCAAAACAGGATTCAAATGGGGCTAGGGCTCAGGGAGTTAACCCTATGTTACCTACAAGAAGGAGCGTGAGTTCTGAGCCTGGGCCTGCCTTGGAAGTTCACTTCACTGAACCGGAAGGGAGCGTGATGAGGCTTTTATGTGAATTAAATCACGTAGTTTCCCTGTATCAGAAAAGGAACTGGGAAACAGAAATTCTTAAAGAAAAGTGGCTTTGTTTACTTTGGCCAAACCAGAGAAGGAAGTACTTAGTCCTCACCTTTCTGAAGCTATCTTACAGTTCTGTAAGTCTGGGAAGGCATGTGCTAACAGGAAGCGAGGCTGGCACAGCGGTGTGAACTGCCTTTTCTCACTGTCCTTCCTCCTGTGTGAGACTCCTGGAACTTTAAATCTTCAGTGTCCATTTGTCTGGTAGCCAAAGGGAAGGATGCTCTGACTCTCCTTAGAGCATTTGGTCTCCCTCCAGGGTCAAAATCCCAGGATGCTGAGAGAGGAGAAAAAACCAACAGCCAACAGAGAGAATCCCAGGGGACCACATTGCTGTACACGTAAACTGATAACATATCACAGGAATTTGTTCAGAATTGTCAACACAGAGTTTAAAAATCTAAGTGATAAGGTCGGGACTGTAGCTCAGCTGTGCAGTACTTGTCTGGTGAACGCAAAGTCCTAGGTGTGACTCCCAGCATTGGTGGTTCATGCCTGAAGTCTCACGACTTGGGAGGTGGAGGCAAGGGGCATCAGAAGTCAAAAGTCACCCTTGGTTACCATAGAGAATTCAAGGCTAGCCTGGGCTACATGAGACTCTGACCCCCCTCCCCAAAAGAAAGAAATGCTTCTTGTGGTTGTTGACATAAATCCATTTTGTTTGTATTCTGACAACTTACACATTTCTCTCACAGGATTGCAGAACTGTGGTCCCACGCGTCAGAGGTCTTGGGGCTCACTCTATGAGTCAATCCTCAAGTCCTGTGGCATTTGCATTAAAGGCTCCAAGACTTTCCTCTTCCCCGTAAGCAAATACGCCACACCCTGCGACAAAGTCCATCTACCTATTCAGCCCAGCTCATGGGTATTCCCATTCTCCTGACAATTCAGCACTAAAATAGAACTAGTCTCTTCCACCTTCTCCCTAGTTTTACAGACACACGAGTGTATATAATTGGCATAATTCAAGAAGAACTTCTCACCTGCTGGCCTTCTCCCTAGGTCTGGAGACCAAGAAAATTACCTGAAGGTGAAAAGGAGAAATCTAAGGTAGGGTAGTAAGACAGCTAGCCATTTGGGGGAGGGTGCTCTGACAAGAACTGGGAGGAAACATCCTTCTATGGGTCATCCTTGGAAGTTGTTTGAAAGGAAGGAGCAAAGTAGTCTCAAATATTGTATGTTCTCCTTCCCTCCCCCCTTCTTCCCACCTCTAGTTCTTTCTCTTTCAACATGAGATCATTGGTGGTTAATAAAGACTCGAAGACAAGGTTCCACCTTAAGTGGTTGGTGGTACCAAACAGTAACATTGCGCCCTGAAGGGTAACAGCCCAGGAGGGACACATAAAAGTCTGGCTGAGTTCTCCCCACCAGCCACACAGTAGAGAAGACTGCCAACTTCTCATTGGTAGTTTGCTCTGGCCATGACAATAACATGATGGCCTAAAATTTAGCTTTGAACTGTAAAGAGGTTACACAGAAAACTCTCAAAATAGAAATGGGCTTTAAATCATCTGCTTCCTCCAGGTGCATGGAGAATAAAGAATGCTTTTAAGTTTAGCAAACGCTGCGTTGTTTCTGAAATTTCTGTGTTTGTTACAGCCAAGGTTCTGGCCTCTCCGATACAGGGTAGACAGTGATCGTAAGTCCAAGCCTGAGTCCACTCCAGCCTGCTCCAGATCAGCTTCCACTGAGCCCTCTCACCTAGGACTGTCTGGCTTTCAAAAGACCCAGAGGGGAGGCTGGTGAGCATCATGGTCCCTCCAAACAAGGACAACCAGGAGGACATTTGTCCCATCTGCCTGGATCCCCCAAAGGAGGCTGTGAGCACCGACTGCAGACATCGCTTCTGCCGCACGTGCCTGATCCAGCACATGGATAAGGCCTCCATGTCTGGGGCTCTCAGATGCCCAGTCTGCAGGAAGCCCTGTTCTGAGGGGGTCCTTGGAGACAATTACATCTGCTGCAGTCACCAGAAGAAGGTGTGCAGGTTCTGTGAGGCCAGCAGACATCTCCTGTGCGTGGAATGCCTCACATCCCCTGAACACCAGTCCCATACTGAGCTCTCCATCGAAAATGCTATCAGCCACTACAAGGTAAGGCTGTGTCACCCCGCCAGCCCCTGCCACTAGGAGTTACTGCTTCCAAAGTTCAGCTCCTCACAGAAGCTTGGTAACAGACCCTCCTTCCAGTCTTCTGCATCACCCAACTGGGAGCCTCGGTCTTTGCTTTGATATGGAGTCTCTCTGCTAATGTTAAGGTTTCCCGGCCTCTGTGTGTCTATATAGGCACAGATCCTGACACTGGGATGGCAAAGTTGCAGGAAGTATGGGCCAATGTTTTCGAATGCTGTGCTACATAATATGCTAGCTAGTGAGATTCTGTACTAGACATTGAGAACCACTTCTGGACTAAGATTATATGGTTCTATGGTGGATGGTTCCAGAAGCTAGTCTGGGATGCACTCAAGATTTATCTGTGCTATGACTTGAAACCTGAAAACTTGTATGTAGTGTCCGGTTTAAACCTTTCCTTCCTTTACTGATCAGGATTGTTGTTTCTTGTTTTATTTAATTTTTTTCATAAAATGACTCTTGCTTTTGGTAGTAAATTCAGGCAACACCAAAAGATAAATAATCAAAACTAAAAGTCTTGCCTCTGGGGTAAAAGATAGTTAAGGGTAAAGGAGCCTGTCATGAAGCTTTATTCCC
Organism: Pachyuromys duprasi; assembly: GCA_028658305.1. Taxonomy (NCBI): domain Eukaryota; kingdom Metazoa; phylum Chordata; class Mammalia; order Rodentia; family Muridae; genus Pachyuromys; species Pachyuromys duprasi. The sequence goes on along the minus strand of CM053756.1, from coordinate 57,205,548 downwards.
TGCATTTGATCTTGGGGACCCATACAGTAGAAGGAGGGAAACGACTCCCACCACGTGTCCACTAACTTCCACACAGGTGCCATGGTGTGTGTCCCCTTCCAAAAAAAATTGATATAACAATAATAATGAATCTTTTCCCCTATCTCTACTCATTCTCGGTCTTCAGGGGAAATCAGCACTAGATTTCTTTTAATCTATCCTTCCAGAAAAAAAGTGTTTGAATGTTTTCTTTAAAATACACACACATGCATGCACACACACATACATACACAAGAGAAAGACAGACAGACAGACAGACAGATACTAGGGATATAGCTCAGCTGTAGAGTACCTGCCTGACATAAATAAAGCTTCAATCCTCAGGACTTTAAAACAACAACAACAAAACTCAACAGTGAATGCATAAAGGACTGTGTGCATTTGTCCATTACTGTGTCTAGATATGATGTGGTCGTAGGCACATGGAGGTCAGAGGACAACTTTCTAACGTCAGTCCTCCCTTTTACGATGTGGGTTGTCAGACTTAATGACAAGTGCCCATTGAGCCATCTTTCTAGCTCCCCCATCTTTTCCTATATCTCATTTTTATCACCTAAAATATGTTTGGACATTTTCCCATTTTTTCCCTTCAATGCATCTGGATTTCTTGAACGTCTTTCAACAATTGCATTCTGTTGGGTCCTGTGAATGGACCATAAGCTAGAAAACTAGGTTACTCATGGGCTATTGTTCTTAGGTTACACACAATGTTATGATGAACATCTTTTAACATGTGTCTTGGAGAAGTTAATATATCCAAAATATTTTGGTGAAAGTATATGATAGAAACCTAACTTTACATTTTCCAATTTATAGTAAATTGTCCCACCGCCATTTATTGAGTGTTCCGTGTGAGTTCTGTCCTGCTTTATCGTTCTGTCTATTCCTGTCTGTGTGCCAAACCCCTCCTTTTCCTTCTCTCATCTTCCTTCCCACCCTTCTCGATCCTCTTCCCCTTCCTCCTCTTCCTCCTCCCATGGTACTTAGGACAAAGATTGAACTTGGAGTCTTGTACATGCAGAGTGAGCTGTGCTAAGCACACAGGCTTCTTTTTTCCTGTCATTGCTTTGATCCCCTTGCTCCAGCCTGCAGAGTAGCTGGATTGCAGGCATTTGCCTCATTAGACTGTTTTAAGGACTGCACACTTGCAATGTGGCCAGGTTTCACAGTTGCTGTTTTTCCTTTTATAATTTAATTTATTTCTATTATATGTGTGTAAGCATTTTGGCCTGCATGTATGTATGTGCAGCACATGCAGGCCTGGCACACAAAGAGGCCAGAAGAGGTCACCAGATCTTCTGGAACAGGCAGTTGTGAGGGGCTGTCTGGGCTCCAGGTCCTCTGCAGGAGCAGCCAGTGCTAACCATTGAGCACCTCTCCAGCCCCACTGTGTGTGTTTCCTGAGACAGGAAACTTAATCACTCTGTAAACACAGTTACTCTGGAACTGATGGCAATCCTCCTGCCTTAGCCTGGTAAGTGCTGGAATTACAGATACATGGCGCCCTACTTGACTTTACTTGTTCTGCTGTTTTCCCCCAAACTTCTTGCTAGGTTACTTCTTCTCCCCAAGCCTTATTTTTTTTCTTTTATTCTCCTTTTCAAAACTGATTTTTAAAAATAGTTCTAGGGTTTGAACTCAAGGCCTCACACATGCTAGGCAGGTTCTTTCCCCGAGCTTTCCCTCCTCCTCAGCATTGCCATTTCCTTGTCAGTTACTAGAAGATCAATGAGTCAAAGGCATACCTTGTGCACCTGCTAATCTACCAGAGAAGCCTGTATCGCCTGGGGATGTTAAAGCTAAACAGTTCTGTAGTTTCCTCGTGCTGTGATATCCTTAAAATGAGTTCTAGTCATTTCAACGTCTCCTGTGGAGTGGCCTCACCCATCCTGTCCTTCACACTGTGGTTGCCTCCTCACCCCTAGGATCCCACTCTCTGACTCCCCAAGCCCCTCCTGCTTCAGAAGTAGTGAGCAAGCTCCATCTAACTTCTGTTCTCAGCCAGGTCTGCATACTAATGCTTGTGGACGAGAATTGCTGTTGCCAAGCACATACAAAGTTTAATCCCCCAAACCTTCAGGGATGCAATGGTGGAAGACACAGCTAACAGCAACCCTGCTGCCCTGTACATGCTTCTGTGTCAGGACTTTCTATTCACTAATGAAGGCAGAACAGTTTCCTGGCATGTGTGAGGCTCTGGGTTTAAACCACAACTGCACAAAGAAAAGAGAGAGAAAGGATATTCAATCACTGAACATCTTCCTCAGCCCTGAAGGGTACATTTGCAAAGTCTTTCACATAGTTGGCCTTTAAAGAACATTGTCGTGATAGGGACCAACAGACGATGGGGCTATAAGCTGGAAATGAATGTAGAGGATGATTCAGAAAACTGAAATAGCGATGTTCTGCTCTACCTACTAAGTGTAGAGTCTACAGCAGAGGGGTCAGGGCTTTCCATGAGTCAGGTGTGCAGGACAGGGCTCCTCCATCCTTAAAAGATTGACTCAGGTCTGTGCTTTCCTTAAGGTGTCACAACAGGCATTGGAAGGAAGTCCAAAGGTGATTCATGACGACTGACTTCAAGCCCATATTTAACTAAGAACAGGAAGTGCAGAAAAATAAGAATGTTTGTTCATAGAAGGAAAACAGTGTCTGCCACACATACATTAAAAAATTGGTGACAAACAAAACCAACTGTGCTTATTAGAAAGGCAGACAAGAAAAAAAAACTACAGGTGTTTATGATCTAAGAAGGGAAATATTGAGTGGCCCTTCTTAATGTGATCAACCAAGGCCGAATGGAAAGTGACATTGAAGGTGAGACTCTGAAAAAGAACTACACCAGGACAAAGACTAGGTGTGGGGAATAGATGGAGGATCCAAGCCCATCAAAGCCCTGCAACATCCCCTCCATTTATAATCAGGTTTTGCTTAAAATTGCTTTAATCAATAATGTGCTTTTTCACATTAGCATACAAAGTAATGGTTTGGAGCCAGGTGTGGTGGTACAAATCTTTAGCCCCAGGACTTGGAGAAAGGGACAGGCTGAACTCTGAATCCCAAAACATTTTTGGCTCACACACAGTAATGTAGGTGTTAAAGGCTCAGCAGTTAAGAGGGAGCATTGACTGCTCTTCCAGAACACCTACGTTTGGCTCCCAGTGCCAACATCAGGTGGTTCACAACCACCTGTGAGTCTATCTTCATAGGGTCTGGTGTCTTTTCTGGGCTCCTTGGGTACCCACACACATATGCACATATTCATATACGGACACACACTCATGCACATAGTTAAACATAAAAACAAATCTTTAAATATGGTTATAAAAACAGAGAATTCTATCTTACTCATTTTAAACATGGTAAACGACCCACCTGCATTGTCCCAATCTTGTCTCACGCACATAGAGTTACAGACATTATTTATATTTGCTTTCTTTAAGAAAAAAAGTGTGTGTGTGTCCCTGGAAGTCAGAATAGAGGCAGGTGTGGGATTCCCTGAAACTGAAGTTACAGGCAGTTGTGAGCTGCCCAATGTGGATACTGGGAACTGAACTCAGGTCTTCCTGAAGGTCAGCAACTGCTCTTAACTGTTGAGCTATCCCCCCAGAATGTCACTCCATAGCCCTGGCTGACCTGAAAGTCAGTGTGTAGACCAGGCTGGTGCAGCTGCCTCTGCTCCTAAGAGCTGGGGTTAAAGGTGAACAGCACCACACCTGGTCTTCCTGTTTATTCTTAGCCTAACCTTGGAGCCCATTGTGCTCTGTGAAGGATTCCCCAGTGGACACTGCCTCACCCTCCAGCTCTGCCTCTCTCTAGGAAAGACTCAACCGCAGAAGCAGAAGGCTCAGAAAGGACCTTGGGGACCTTCAACGGCTTAAGGCTCAGAAAGAAGAGATGTTGCAGGCTCTGCAGGTGCGTGTCTGAGTCCCCAGGGATGATCTTGAGTCCTGAAGGATCTCTGTTTTCACTGTAGACAACAGTTTGTCCTGGGGCAGACTGTTGTGAAATTACGGCCATACAGGCTGGAAACTTGTTCAGTGCGCAGACAGGCAGGAGAGAGCCCTCCCTGGATCTGAAGGAAGCTCTTTTTCTGTGGTTTCAGGTGAACTGGGGGTGTCACAGGCTAAAAACTGAGCTGCAGAACCAAGACCAAACCAAGGAGCGGCCGAAAGCCCCCCCTCGGCATTGGCTGGACCAGCAAGAGGACCTACCAGTGGAGGTGGCCAAGATCCCAACCTTCTCCGAGGCAGTGACACAGCTCGGCACCCTGGTTTCCAGCCTGGAAAGGATGGCTAAGGAACTGGATGCCAGCACTCTGAAGGTGTACTTCTTAAGGCACCCCCAAATCCAGAAAGGGGTCCTTTAAATAGTAAATAACCTGCCTGCAGGTCCCTTCTGGGAGGTGTAAGGGGAGGTACTCCTGGGATACGAGGTGGTTTCCGTGTGTGTGTATGTGTGTGTGTGTGTGTGTGTGTGTGTGTGTGTAACGTGGGGAAGGAGGCTTCTCCAGGACCACACTATGATAGAGCAGAGGAAGGGTGTCATGCCCTTTAGCTTTCATGGTGGCGTACAGAGGGTCCTTCAAGCTTGAGCTAGGAAGGGCATTCAGCAGTAAGAACCTATAACTGACTATGATTGTCACCCTTTCTCTCCCAGGATGCCAGTGACTTACTGGACAGGTAGGAACACCCCTCTCTCTGTCCCACACTTGAAGACACATGCAGACCCACATGGCACAGATTTGTATATGGGCTAAATTAAAGTCAAGGAGACATACTTGGCACTTTCACACTACATGACCACTGGAAGACTGAATAGAATATATAAGAATTTATGAATGATTTGTTTGTTTTTAGGAGCGCACCACAAAAATTAGAAGGACTTCTCTCTCATCTTCCTTCAGCCCAAAGTTCAGTTAGTTCTCAGTGTGTTCTCAGCCCACAGCTCTCACTGATGCCCTAACTGCTGACGCTTGGATACAGTCTTCTTCTTAAACCAGACTTGAGCTGTGGTTTCCACTGTTGTGGCCAGCATTTCAGACCTCCACCACGTCCTCCACCACATACGGGGCCATTTGCACAGTCTCTGCATAACCTGTGACCTGGTGGTGTCACCCACTGCTCCTGGTCTCGTGTGAGCATCTCAGCATCTGGATGACACAGCAAAATGACATCGCAGCATATGGAGCCCGGCAGATTTATTGGGGGTGATATTTCTTCTGATTCTGACAGACTGGCTGAACTGCCCAACTGTTCATTCATTATGACTGTGGCAGACGGACTCAAGGGTGATTTCCACAGTTCTCACACTCATGTGCATGTACAAGTGTTGCTTGTGTGTAACTCTGCAGTGTGAGTGGCATCTGTGCCTTGCTTCTCATCAGAGGAAGACAGAAGTGATGGAGGTCACTGCAGTGACCATGTCTTCTTCCACCGGACTCTTTCTTGCTAACAGATGCATTCTAAAGACTCTTCTTGCCAAAGTTAGTGATGCTGAAGGGAAAGACTTGTGGGCAGCTCCTAGCTTCCCAGAGCAGCCTCCATCTCCCAGCTGACAGGAAATCAGGGGCCTGGATCTCACAGTTGTGATAAATTCTCACAGTTGCGATAATTTTCAACTTAAATACAAATTGAGGGGCTGGAGAGATGGCTCAGCAGTTAAGAACTGCTTCTCCAGAGGGTCCCCAGCACCCACTTTGTGGCTCACTACTGTCTGAAACTCCAAGAGAAAACCCTTTCTTTTGGCCTCCACAGATAACAGAACACATGTGGTTCACGTACATGTATATAGGCTTGCAAACACAAAAAATCTTTTAAACTCAGGAGGCACAGGTAGGCGGATCTTTGAATTCAACACCAGCCTGGTTCACACAGTGAGTTCCAGGACAGCAGGCTGGCTGGCTACACAGAGAAACCCTGTCTTGAAAAACCAAAAAAAAAAGAAAGAAAGAAAGAAAGAAAGAAAGAAAGAAAGAAAGAAAGAAAGAAAGAAAGAAAGAAAGAAAGAAAGAAAGAAAGAAAGAAAAGCTGTATGCTCTTGGATGGGCAAATCACCAAATTTCACCAGGCCTCAGTTCTCTCCCACTCTTCCTCCTCTTCCTCATTCTTCCCCGTCCCTTCTCCCCCAGCCCCCTACCCCCACATATGTGCTTGTCTCTCTCCCTTTCAATGGGGATTAATGTAGCTCAGGCTAGCATCAGATCTGCTGTCTCACTGTGGAGCAGAGACTGACCTTGAACCCCTGATCTTCCTGCCTCTACCTGCTGGGGTACACGCATATACTACTGCACACAGCTGTTTCGTTCATGTTAAACAGGGCATAGCAAAAACCAGGGAGACGGCTCAGCAAATAAAATGCCTGCTGTATAAGCATGAAGACTGGAGTTTGGATCCCCAGAACACATGTAAAAGCTGGCTGTAATCTTAGCATTGCAGGGGAAAGTCAGGAGAGCCCCCCGAACCAACCAGCTCACTAGACTACCCAGAACTGGCGAGCTCCGGGCTCAGCAGGAGACCATACCAAATAAGCAAAGTGGTAACTCAGGAAGACATCTGATGTCGACCGCAAGCCCCCACACATGCACACATATGTGTACATGAACCCACACACATGTGTACCCATACATATAAACATGCATACACATGCAAAGAACCCACACATAAAAAGAAAAATGGTAAATTATAATAGAATATATCACAGAGTTGCCAAAATAAGTACCATAAAGGACATGAAGCTTTATAGCAGGGAGAGAACTTCATGTACACATACCTTAAAAGTTCATAGTTATTTTAAATACTCAAGCAAAACCAATACAAAGAAACAGAAGAACACAGTCCATTTTAGTGGAACATGAGGCTTAGGGGATGTGAGTATGTTTTAGCATCACACAGACACTTGTATATGCCATTATTTTTTAAATATATATTTTATAGGGAGGATAGGCAATGCAGCTTGGAAGGAGATTCTAAGCCTGGGCCATAGGTGCCAGGCGCCCTCTCCCTTAGAGTTGTACCATGGCTGGTTTGTCTCCTCACAGATGTGGTTTATGTTGAGTAAACAGCAAGAATGTTAAATAGACTGTCAGCAAGGGAAGATTTAGGTAGATCAAGTGCAGCCCCAATAAAAACTAAAAATTTCATCACAGCCACTCTGTAAAGTTAGGAAAAATGTTTTTATAGTGTATAAATTTTAAAGTACTACCTTGGGGTAATGGATATAATTTTCCAAGTTCTAGGTACCCATTCTTGGTGGCCAGCCTGGTACCCAAATCATTTCCGAGAAGGGACATTACTATAGTTATCCATGTGACCACAGCACCCCACCTTTACCCAGCTTCCTACATCCCACATAATTCTCCACGTCAGACCAGTTTCTTGTTCTACCCTAAGCCGTTAACCTTTGTCCATATTTCAACTTGTTAGGCTAAAGGTGACAGGTCATCCAAATCACCCCTCAGCATCCTCCCGGCAGAAGAGCAGAGATGATGCTGTTTCCGTTTCTCCAACTGAGCTGTTCGCTACTAATTCTCTTCCATCATCTCCTTTTTTATTTCAGCTGGTAATCAGCTGATTGGGAAGAGAGTTTCCCCCAGGGAGTGAGTGTAGCCCTTGAGTTATGGTTTATATCACCCCCTGACCTTCATCTCACCTAAAACTGACACCACCAGGAGGAGGCAGCAGACCTGGATATGGATGGTACCATCTGTCCACAAGGGCATGGGAATGACCCAGTGCCCGACGGAGGTCAAAGACCAGGCGAGCCAGGTCTCTCTCTCCCCTCTCTCTGGGGCTCTTCTTCCCTCCTTTCCTCTCTCACCATATACATCTTTTAAAAAACCATTCTGGACTCACATTCTCCCCAAAGACAAGACAGCACCCCTCCAGTGCATATCCCTAATGTCACAAAGCATCTTCGCCCAACAGCCACTACACTTTGCTTCCTTGTCTTCCCGGTGTTCCTTCTTTTTTCTTTTCAGTTTACCATGATTCATTTGTAGCTAGCACAGAAAAAAAAAGATTTTTTTATTTTCCTTTTGAAAGGCTCTACATATTGTATTACTAAACCAACTAGCTCGCCATTGTGTTACAGATAAAAGCAAATAACATCCCCAATTTAGACATGACCAAACTTTAGAGGTTAAAATAAAAACTTTCTGCTCTACCAGGTAGGTTTGATGGATGACCATGATTCAGCATAAACAGTGAGTCATGCCGTTGTATGTGAATCCTAACAGACCCAGCATGGCAGTCCTACAGTGTCTTCTCTTGGGGTTGAACTGATTTTCTTACCAATTTTTATCCAAATCCACTAGGGAATAGGATGATGTGGTGGTTTCAGTGTGAATGCCTCCCCACCCCAGGCTCACAGGTGCTTGGTTCCCAGCTGGAGGAACTGCTTGGGAAGGACCAGGAGGTGCAACCTTGTTGGAGGAGAAGTGTTGAGGATGCGTTTTGAGGTTTCAAAAAGCCCACACCGTTCCCAGGTAGATTTCTCCTTGTCGTGTGTGTAGATCAAGATGTGACCTCTCAGCTACTGCTCCAGCACCATGCCCGTCTGCCTGCCCCATGCTCTCTGCCACAATGGTCATGGACTCTCGCCGTCTGAAACTGTAAGCCCCAAATAAACTTTCTTCATACACTGTCTTGGTCATAGTGTCTTATCATTGTAATAGAAAAAATAACTACAAAAACAAACATTTTTGCCAGGAATCACTTGATTCTAGAAGTACCTCCTTTTTTTCTGCATTCAATGCTTTTTATTTTAATTTTATTGAACAGACAGGATTATCACACCCAACAACCCTAGTGAGTTTTGCTCACATTGGTCTCAGTGGGGACAAGACCCTAAAAACACACCCCTGTGCTTTGGCTTTTCTCTGGACTCAGAGTCTCTCCTGTAGCCATTGCCCTCCCCGTGAGGAGACAGGAAAGAAGGAGGACAAATAGCATCCTTTGCACAACTTGACAATATTGTGAGGGGTCCACAGCACCCCTACTTCCCAGATGGCTGCTAGTATAGTTTTCACACCTAGTCATCTCATTCTTCTTGGTAACACATGCCAGCCACCGGGGTTCCCAGGAGGTCAGTCTTACAGAAGGCTGCACCTTGAACTTGCCACGGTGATCTTCAGACCTGCTGCTGAGGTTGACTTCAGTGGCTTGTCCTACCTGGTAAACAGCCAGAAGTAGTGATGGTAGAAGTGGTGGCCCTGGGAGACCCAGAGCCACGTAATCCAAGGGGAGCAGTCATTGAAGTCCTGCTTGGACATCAACGGTGTCAATGATGCCGATTGCCTTTCATACTGTCCACCAGAGATGGTGCCTCTCCCTTGTATTTGGAGTCCTTCTTGCTGAGACCACCTGGGTCCATGAGGACTAAGGGGTCAAGGACATCCCATGAAATGTGATGGGCCTTCTTAACCTGGGTGGACGTCCACACTGTACCCAGCTCATCCGCCTCCACCTGGTGCTAGGCACCCATCCACCTCCTGCTGGCTCAGCAGCTCACCCACTGGCTGATGTGGGCAGGCATGACGGTGGCTGGAGTGGGTGCGAGAGCACACACGGCTCCCGGAAGGCTTGTGAGAAGCCACTTCAGGAGTATTGTGCGTGACAGTAGAGGATGCTTCCTTTTCAAGTAATATTTTTGTTTATTTTTTTTCAGAATTTCATCAATGAATACAGTGTATTTTGATCATATCCACTCCTTCAAAGTGTTTCTTGAATATATGAATAAATTAGCAATATCTTCAGAAAAAAAACAAAATGAAGGGCCAAAGGGTTTTGTTTGAAATCATCAGCTGGTTGAGTACAGGATTTCATCTGGGATGCAGGTTTTTAAGCTTAATACCCAGCACTGTATGTACATCTATGTCGGTGCCCATTGATGACAATGGTGAGAATGGCCAGCAGCAGCCACAGTCCCTCTTATCCTGAGCATCTGATAGGTACTGAGGAAAGGCCTGAGCAGTGAAGAGACTGAGGTGCTACCACCTTGCCCCTTACTGAGGCATGCCATCCCAGTTGTCTGAAAATGCCACTTTTGTGCCTGGGGAACCAAACAAAGTTCAGCTCCCCAGGAGGCTTGCTTCCAGTCCTGTGCTCAGAGGACGGAAGCTGCACCTTCTTGACAGCTCAGGGAAAAACTGGACCCTCTGCCCCAGAGTCCAAACAAGGGGAAGATTTCCCGAGTGAAGGAGGCAGTGAAGGTATAGATATGTTCCTCGGTGACAGCATTGACAAAGGTCACCCAGCCTACCTCATAGTCGAGGGACACCCGCACCTTCCGGGGCTGCTCCTCCAGGGCCAGCCTTGTAGGGAAGGATCCCAGTGCGGAGACGAAGCCCCAGGCCAGTCTCACGGCCCAGATTCCCTCCTCCGGCCTCAGTCGCAACTCTCCCTTCCGATGTACATCGTCTCTCACCACACCCACAGTGCAGCTGCCTCCATGGGCCAAGTCGACCTTCACCGTCCAGGTGTGTCTGCCCCCAGTAAAGCCACGTTGGGCCAGGACACAAGTGGCACGATCAAAACGCTGTGGAGCATCCGGTGAACGCTGCCATTTGTAGGAGAACCGAGCCCTCCGGTGGTCTTCAGACAGCAGGAGCTTGGGGTGGGAAGTCTGGGGGTCTAGAGAGACACGCGCTGTGGAATAAGACAAGGAACAACGTGTCTGCAGAGGTGCTCTATGACCTGCTGTTCGGCCTAAAAGCTCACCCCGGTGCTCGCCTGCTAGTGCTAAACCATCAATGCAAACAGGACCATGCTGGGCCTCCAGGCTGAAGATCTGCATCCCTAAAGGATGCCAAGGGGAAGCACTCACAGGTTAAAGCCAGAAAAGTCATACACAAAAAGGATGCTGCCCTCGCTGCCCTCGCTGCCCTCGCCTGGCCTGCCATCCTCTGGGAAGCTCCCGATGAATGGGAAACACACACCCTGCCTCCCGTGGGCACCCTCACACACCTCCTCCCTTGTACAACTGCCCTCACACTCTGCCTTACACAGGGCCTCCAGTCTCCACAGCTTCCCCTCAAGTACATCTTTGTACAGGGGCACACTGATACTGACACATACTCACGTTCACACATATCCTCCTCACAAGCTCCCAGCCAGCCTTGCACACAGCCTCCCTCAGGCACAATCGGCCTCACCCTGGCTTTCCTCACACAGCCTGCACACACCTGCCTTCAGAGCCTCCTCCGTACACAGTCTCCTTTAGCTGTTCTCTCCCTTACAGAGCCACTCCCACACACGTTCACCCCCCTCCCCCAGTTTCCTCACACACATGTGGCCGCCTTCACACAGCCTCACACACTCCTCCCCTCACACAAGGCCAGGCTTGCACTCCATACACAGTGTCCCTTCACACATTCCATTCTTCACACATGGCCGCCTTCGCACACAGCCTCCTTCACACTCAGCCTCTTCACACAAAGCGCCCTCACATACCTTACACATAGCCATTTAACAGCTTCTTCGCACACTGACACAACACACACTCTCTTACGTCTGCTTCACACACAGCCTCTCTCATATACAGTATCCCTTTAAGCAAGCGTTCCTCACATACAACCACCGGCACACACAGCAGCTCTCTCTCACACACGCTCCTTACACAGCCTCCCCTCATGTGTCCACCATCACACAGCAGCTCTCACACACACACTCCTTACACAGCCTCCCTCACATGTCCACTGTCATACAGCAGCTCTGACATATAGCCTTCTCACTAGCCTTCCCTCCCTAACAGCTTCCTCACACAAAGCCCCCTGCCGACAGACTGTATCCACTTTTTAAAAAATATAATCATCCTGTCCACTGTACCTGAGCAGACCTGGAGACCAGATTTGCCAGTAATATGTCTATGCCCCCACTTTGTGGCTTATGTAGACCAGGCTGGCCTGGCTGAACCCCATACACAGCCATACTTCCAGGACCTCTTAGCATACTAAGCTTCACAAAAGCCCTAGTACTTTATGTAAAAAGGCGTATTACTTACAGGTAAACTATACATACCTTCCCGAACACCTTAAATTATCTCTAGGTTGTTTATGTGGTACAATACAATGTAAATGGAAATAGTTATTATTTATACTACATTATTTAGAGGATAATTAAAAGGGGGAAGATCTTAACATATTCAACACAAAGTAGTGGTTTTCTATCTGGTGTTGAATGTGAACTCTATAGAGATGCTGTGTGTATGTGTGCTTATATACACAAGTATGAATGCTACATGTCACATGTGTGTATTATGTGTGTGTGAATGTCCGCATAATTATTTTAACACATAGTGAAGAAGCCAGAAAAACCTTGTCTCTTTCTCAGGACTTCTTTGTTCTCCCCATCCTAATGTGCTGCTTACCTGGCTCATAGTCCAACTCAAAGCAGAGCTTTTCTGTAAAGAGGAAATAATAACAAAATGAGATTTCGTTAATCTCAAAACCACAGAGCACTTGATGAGGAAAAGGTGTCTCAGAGGGGAGGAACAGAGTGAAGATGGAAGCTGGAATCCCCTAAACCTGTGCTTGTGTCCTAACCTCTTAAAGCACTCGCTTTCATTTCAAACCCAGACACTCTGGGTCAGGGCTTCAGATATGCATTCTTACAAGGGGTTATGATGTTCCTGACCTGGAGCCCAGGGAGAAGCCTGCTACCCTTCCCCTAAGCAGACAGAGACTATGTCTGCCTTGCCTACCTCTCTACCTTCACATATTCCTACCAAGTAATATGTAGATTCACTTTTTTTCCCATCTACTTGGAAATGTTTGGGCCAGTCAAAACTTCCTTCACTGTCTAGCCTGTGGGGGAACTTGCAGGAAGTAGGCCTCCAGGAATGTGCTCTCAGGGGAATGCTTTTGTGGGTGTGGCATTTAGAAACAGGTGACATTGTTCATGATGTCACAGTTCATGGGGAGCAGAAAGCCATACCTTACATTTCAAACTTCCCTGGCTGGCTGCCATTATGACTCCTTCTTCTGGGAAAGGAGTGGGGCGCAGTCCCTAAGAGGGAGTCTCAGTTTGGATAGCCAGACCAGTAAAAAGAAGTGGAGAAAAAAGGCTGGGGACAAAGGTCAGTGCAGAGCACTTGCCTGTCACACACAGGCCCTGGGTTCAATTTTCAGTAGTGCAAAAGAGGCAGGAAGAGTCGGCTTCCACAGTAAGGCAAATGCTCTCACTGGCTATAGTTAATCAAGTCAAACAGCAAATCACACTGTGTGGCACACGCTGCTGAGGGCTTTTGGTGATGGAGAGAAATGGGTGTTGTTAATCATGGTCTTTTCCAGGACTTCGTGTGAACTGGTCAGACCTGTTTAATGGGGTAACCCACACCCCCAAATCTTCACTTTTATTCTTTATCTTCCCTGCCACATTACCCTGAGAGTTAGACTTTATCGAACTTGGCAAATAAGGAATTCAAGGTACTAAAGGAGAGGAGACTTGCTAGAATACACAGCACAGTCATTTGGAGTCAGAGGCCATGTCTATGACTGGGCTGGGTGCACACTGGCATGCTGTGGAGGCCGGGGACCCCTTACCCAGAAATGTCTTAATCTCCTGCTGCAGAGGGATGGCGTGTTGAGGGAAGTCCCGGATCCTTTGGCCCAGCTCTGGGGATATAGCCTCGGGTTTCCGGCACTTTCTGGTTTCACATCTAGAGGCACAGAAATGGCAGAGTCTGGGAATTATTCTTTTTTTAAAAAAATCCTTAATTTTATGTGTATTTATGTGTGTACATCACATGCATGCAGGGTCCATGGAGACCAGAAGAGGTCATAGGATCCACTGTGTATGTGCTATCATATGGGTTCTGGAACAAGAGCCCTGTGTCCTCTCAAGAGCAACAAGTGCTCTTAACCACTGAGCCAGCTCTCTAGCCCCCAGATTATTCTTTTTTGATGACCTCCCCACACAGCCATCTTCTTCTAACAAGGCTTGGAGCAGCAACTTCCCACACAGAGACATCCATCCTCTCAGATGGGCATCACTGCCACCCATGTGGGTAGATCTACAGCGGTACATAAGAAGGCATTTGAGCATATGTATATGGACACACAATTGTACCCTTAATGTGAGAATGTAACTTATTTGCAGGGCAATGACCAGGTGTATGAATGGATATCTACGCATAAGAAAGAAGTAGACATTGCATCACTAACCTTATTAGAGTGCTTCTAATATCCTGGGAGGAGGAAGAAAGAGAAGGAAGGAGGGACAGAGAAAGGAAGAAAGGCCAAGAGAGAGAGAGAGAGAGAGAGAGAGAGAGAGAGATTGATTCAGTTCTGGTTTTTCTTTCCCACTTTGTAATGACCACAAAACACAAAATACCATATTCCCAGTCTTGGACATGAGGACCAGAAGCAAGCATCCAGCTCCTTTGCTCCGTGGGCAGAGTTGGTGTTGTGACTTACTTCTCCTGGCTTTAGGCAAAGGTAAACAAGTCCTACACCAAGGCACCTTCCTTCCTTGTATCCAGTGAATCCCTAAATCATGCTGCTGGAACCCAACCACTCTCTTCCAGTTCAAGGAAGTAATACAGTCTGAAAAGGACTTCCTGGCCAGTGGAGGAACACTCAAGGCATAAAAAGGTTTGGCTTGGGAAACAGCACGTGGCAGTTTTTGGTGCTCTCAAGAGCAACTTCTACCTCATTCCGCTCTTGGATCCTTATTTCTTCCCTGCTCTGTGGATGGCAGGGAAGAAAGACCAAGATCAGAGAGTACAACGACCAGGGAACTCTTGGGGAAGCTCAGACTAGACTTTGGCCCCTGGCCCTGTGTTCCACATCCCATCTGGGGTGCAGAGACCTGGAAGTGAAGGAGGTAATGATCAGGCAATGACTCTGGAGACCTCGGGGGTGGGGGGCAGCCAGGCCTCACCGTTAGGAGCCCCCGAGCTGGCCGCTTGTTCTTCTCCTCCAGCTCTTCAATCAGGGTGCTGAACCGGCAGATCTCCCCGGTGGCCAGGGAATCAAACTCTTCCTGTTGCTTCAGGATGTCCCCATCCAACCTCTCCAGCTGCGCTAAGAGGATGCTTTGTTGTCCCTCTAGGAACTGGCTCAGATGTGCAAACTGTGAAATCACCTGTTGTCTCTTAGTGGCCACCTGCGTCTGAGGAGGAAAGAGGAGGGCCCAGGAGGACATTTTCCTCTCCCCACATCAGACTCTTCACCCATCCTCCCCGCCCCTACTCCTCCTCTTCCCTGAGCATTTCCTCCCCATTTTCCTTCCCTTTCCTTATATATTCCCACTTCCTTGTTGATCTATTCCCACACCTTGGTCCCCATATGAATGTGGATCTGTGTTCTTGCTGCTTGCCACTCCATCTCTGGTAGCTACACAGCCTGGCATTGCCTCACTATCGTAACTGTGGCTCAGGAAGACACCAGAGATGTCAGGCCTCTTGCCCTAAGGGAAGCATGCATTGTGTACACACCGCTAAGCAGTTAGAGGCAGGATTACACTAATTCCTGCAGTGATTCAATGAGGAAATGAATCCTAATCTCCATTTTACAAACAAGTGAGCTAAAGCTAGAGAGTGGTTCAAGAAGAAAGAATTAATGTCAGAGTCAGGATTTAAATTCAAAACATTAGTCCCTATCCGCTCTGTGGCCTCAGAATCTGGAGGAAGGGGCTAGACCAGGGGAGGGTGGAGACATACCAGGAGTACCTGTGTTCTTTTGTTTTCTCTTGAGTGGATTTCTTGAATCTCCTCTCTCTCTTTCCTTAGACACGTAAGGCACCTCTGTATCTGTTCCTGGGTAGAGGGAACATAACATACTAAGATAGAGAAAGTAACTGCAAGGGATGGTACTCCCTTCAGTCTGTGGACATGAACTGCCCTGGAGATGAGTGGGAACCTCAGCACCTTGAGAGACACAGGGTCTCCTTCCTTGTTCTAATTTTGAGACTGGATCTCATGTAGGCGAGACTTACCTCAAACTCAGGATCCCCCTGCCTCAGTTTTCTAAGCATTAGGGCCACAGGAAAGCATCACCAGACCTGGCCTTGAGTCTTGTTCCTCTTCTCTTGTGCTCCAAAGATTTTGACCAGGGTTTCCCCCTTCTCATGTACCATCAAAGGTCATGACTTTTCTTCCCCTTTGAACCCTTCTTCAGGTCAAACAACTACCTTTTTTGCATCTGGCTAGTATTACCTATGATCTGGGATCCACATGTTCTTTGTTGAAACTAAAATTATGTCACCCAGAGAAAATACATACAGAGGAAATAACATCTCCTCTTTTACTAGAACCAATTATCTAGAAATGATACGAGGTGAGAAGAAATTTAGATGCAAAAATAATTGATGCCCTGTTTTATAAATTGTAATAGAATAGAGTTAGGAACAAGCAAACATAAATATCCACGTGTGTTTAAAAATACATTTAAAAAGCTGGTGTTGTAGCTTGGTTCTTAAAGTGCTTGCTTAGTATGCAAGAAGTCCTGGGTTCAATTACTAATCATGCATTAAACATGGGTGGTGGTACACATCTATGATTCTAGTGTTCAGAGGGTAGTAGCAGGAGAATCAGAAATTCAAGGTCATCCTAAGCTATGTAGTTAGTATGAGACAAGCTGGCTTGAAAAAAAAAAGACAATACATAAAGAAATCTCACTGTCAAAAATCATTAATAAAATGCTATAATAAATATTTATATTATATTTATAAATATAAATATTTATATGTATATATTTTGTATATGAGTATACAAAATACAATATAAAAGCAACTAAAACTAGAAATACACTCATTTAATGAATAATAAAAGTAAACACCACAAATATTCACCCTATGAGGTTATTCACAACAGGAGATTTCAGTTTCATGCCCCAAATACAACACACCCAGACCACCCCTCCACAAACAAGACGTTCATGCTCCTAAATATACAAACATGGTCATTCCCTAAAATCCAAACCTCAAACGCACTTAACTGATACAGGACACATGCACATTTGATGGCTCGTTCATTCAGAAAGGATTTACTGAGCACCTATTATCTATGGTCCACAAGGAAACTACAGAACTCACCCTTAATCATATCCCTGTGCTTTTCTGTCTATTTCTGTCTATTGCCTCGGTGATCAAGTAAGCAAGGAGAAAGAATTTGGAGTCAGGATACCCCTTCTACTCCAGAACCCACAATGCCTGTCTACTTCCCTTAGTCCATCCAGTTCCCGCAAGGGTCCCTCAGAGTCCTTTCCTACCCGGTAGGGACCCGCTGCATCCTCCAAGAAGCGTACTGTGTGAGCCCCATGTTGTCCTGCCTCACGGCATACCACACACAACTGTGCCTCATCCTCCTCACAGAAGAAGTAGACTTTCTCCCCGTGTTCAGGACAGGCATCCTCTACCTCCAGGCCTCGCGTGGATGCCAGCTGAAGGCGTTCGATGTTCTCCACCACACTGGCCAGCTGCCAGTTGGGACGGAAGCTCCCTGGGCGGAAGGGCTCTTTGCAGAGCGGGCAGCTGAGGGACTCCTCCGATTCTGGGCCTGGGATCTCGCAGTAGCGCGTGAGGCAGCCACGACAGAAGTTGTGGCCACAGTCAATAGTGACTGGTTCCCTCAGGGTGCCTTGGCAGATGGGGCAGTTGACCTCATCTGCCAGGCTAGTCACAGAAGGAGCTGAGGCCATGTCAGTCCTACTGGGCCTTCTGCCTCCTGGAAGTCACCATCTTAGCTCCTCACACACCCCAGGCCTGAACACTGACATAGTCACACAAGGGACCCAACAGCATCTCTAGCACAGAGGCCCCTTGTTCTGCTCTCCTTCTAACAGCAGAGAGGAAGAAATAGCACAAGAGGAAGGCCCAGGAGCTCACAGGGTCATCCAGAGACGCTGAAGTCACCCTGTGGACCAGTTCCCATGGCCTGGGGGGCTCTCCGTCTCTTTCTGTCCATGGGGAAGCTGCTCACAGATCGATGAGAGTGTTTAGTGTCTCAAAAGGCCACTTCTTCGGGGGCAGGGAGGAGCCTGACTCTCTGAGCTGCCACCCCAGTTCTGCACCAAGCCACCTGTCTCCAGGGAGATTGGAGGTATCAGCCAGCACAAGGCTGGTGGGCAGGGGAGTGTGGGGACTCAGATAAGGCTCTGAGCTCGGGTGTGCACAGCGCAAGCAACTGTGGTGATGGCTCCACAGGCCTATGAGTGGCTTTTAAAGAGGGCTGGGGTTTAAAAAAATGCATGGGAAAGAAAAATAGAGCAGCATGCTTTTCCTTTTTATTTTTTACCATGACTACACATCTCCCACTGATAGAATAAGGCATTTTAAAGTTTATTTCTTCCACCTCTGCTTTGTCACATCCTGCTGGTTGGACCTCCATTTTGTAACCTCCAGGTTACCTCATCTCATTCAAGGTGAACAAACAGAGCAAGTGACTGCGCTCTATCTGCAAGTCAAAGCTATGATTCTCCCAGCAATACAGCCAACCAGAAATGCAACGCACAACCAGGCATGGTGGCACATGATCTCAGCACTTGGTAGACAGAGATGGTAGAGTCAGGAATTCAAGACAGCCTCCACTCACACTGCAGCTTGGAGGTTAGCCTGAGCTATGTGAAATGTGCCTTGAGAAACAGAAAAAGAGACCAGGGAAGGCCACATCTGCATCTGAAAGTTTCTAGTTGCCAATATTCATTGAACCCTGACAGGACAGAGTTACAAAGGGACATTATTGGGACATCTGACAATAAACTCACTAATAAATTGCTGAATTTACTCTTTTAGTTGTATAGTTATAATTACTAATGTGGGGGGTGTCTGTGTGGGTGCTGGCATCCTGGCATAAATGCGGAAATAAAAGGACAGCTTTGTGCACTTGGTTCTCTCCGAGTGGGGACAGAGTTCAGCTTGGCAGCAGGGCATCACACTGCACCATGTTAAATTTCTTAACGGCACTGTGGTTGTGAGGAGGAATTTCTTATTCTGAGGAGATATATGTTGTAATATTTATAGAAGAGAGAGCAGGTGGCCTAATTGTTACAAAAGCTGAAAAGTGTGAAGTTATTCGTGCTAATATTTCTTCAAAGTATCAATAAATTTGAATGTTTCTCATAACGAAGGTGAGAAAATGTAACAAAGAAAGAGAATAAATAGTATATTTTAAGTTAGTCCAATGTTTCTAAAGCATTATCTGAACACATAGTCAGCATAAAATACTGGCAATATTCACATTTCTCTGTGTTTCTGTGAACTCTTTCATACGTACAGCCTGGTTTGACCACACACCACTGCTCAACCAGAATTAGAAGCTATTGTAGAGTGTATTGTTGAGGGAGGAGCGAGGGTAGGAAGGGGTGTGGAGCATGCAAGGTAGGTGGAATAGAAAGAGCTGGTGAGCAGGAGGGCCTGGCCCTGTCCGCAGGGCCGGCAGGACGCTGGCAGCCCAATCTGTCTCAGCCATGGGAAGAGCACAGGGCTGGAATCCAAACACCCCAGCTGTCCCTAGCCTGTGGCCTTACAAATCCTTTTTACCTTTTGTTCTCTATCTCCTTCTCCACAGTTGTCCCAGTGGGTGGTTATTAAATTGGCTGCTCTAGAGTCATTTCTAAGGGGCTGAATGCATGTTGCTGGAGCTAGAAAGATGGCTTGAGGTTAAGAATTTGCTGTTTTTGCAGAGGACTTGGGCTGGGCTCTCAGCACCCACATAGAGGCTCAAAACCGTGTGTAATTCCAGTTCCAGGGGATCCAACACCTTCTTCTGCCCCTTTAGGCATTGCTCACAGTGGTGCCCAGACACAAAGGCAGACAAAGCAATCACACACATAAAATAATTCTAAACAAAAATAAATTAAAACATAAAATTAAGGGGCAGAAAAGACGGCTCAGTCATTAAGAGTAGTTGCTGCACTTTCAAATAGGATTCCCAGCACCCCATGTTGAGTAACTTGCAACTGCCTGCAACTTGAATTTCAGGGGATCCATCTGAGAGAACCCAACTTACACACACATAAAAATTAACTTTTTTATTAAACAAGAAACCCTAAAATTGAAATTCAGGCTCATCAAGGCTCTATGTGGTGCTCAGCATGGCGGTTAGGAGTACAGGAAACATGGCACCAGCGGCAGAGGCAGATGAGGCAGGAAGGAAGGGCGGAGGAGGGCAACGTGCCTGTGTGCCTGCAGTTCGAAGTCAGTCTCAGCACCACAGGCTGAACTCTGATGCCACCACCGGCCTCTTAGGACAAATTACGGGTCTCACTTACTCAGCGTGACAGGAAGCTGCTCCTCCCCAGTGGTCCCACCCCTCTGTGGCCAGGTGATTCCAGGAAACCTCATTTCTGAATGACCTCATGGTGCAATATGCTGCTCTCCACCCCAGGGACAGAAGGCGACAGGAGTGGAGAGCTAGGTCACCTGCTTGCCACTGGGAAACGCTGGGTCGTCAAGAAGCCCTGGAGTTTGGACCTGCCTAGCTGCCCAGAGTTCTGGGCGTGCCTGAGGCGGAGCTGGGTGACATTCCTGCCTTTCTTTCATCCTCTATTCCTTTGCCTCTGTGACAATGACGCACTTTAAAGTGACTCAATTTCAGGGAAAGGAAATCGGAGTGGACAGAAGACTCTGTGAACGAGCAGGGGAAGGCACGGTGATGCCCTCAACCCGGTCCCTGCGGGGACTCCACCAAGTAGCCTGCCCTGCCTGCACCCAGCCACTGCAGGATGCGGTGACCACAGCGTGCGGACACACTGTCTGCCTACTTTGCCTCCCACATACCCCCATGGGGGCCCAGCTGCTGTGCCCGCTTTGTCAGGGGAAAGAAGAGGAGCAAAATCAGGCCCCAGCGGCCCCGGTGCCCCTGGGTCACCTAAGCGAGACCTACTGCGAGGAGCACGGAGAGAAGATCTATTTCTTCTGCAAGACAGACGCCGAGCTGCTCTGCGTGTTCTGTAGGGAGGGGCCCGCCCACCAGGCACACACTGTGGGGTTCCTGGATGAAGCCATCCAACCCTACAGGGTAAGGAGCTGAGGCGCTGCTTTGCGGGGGTGGGGGTGACCTGCGGTGGGTGAATGAACGAAAGGGGATAGAGAGTCGCTGTCTAAAGATTCCTCTCAGCCCTCCTCTTTGCTCCTGGTCTCCCTGCTGGCACACACACCCCACTACACACTTTCTGTCCCCATAGTGCCACCCAGCTCAATTCCTGCCCTAGATGATAGCGAAGGTCAAGGATTAGGCTTCTGTGAGCTTGAGGCCCTCAGCCTCAGTGGTGTGTCACTGAGTTTACCAGTGTTTACCAGTCAGATTATTCACTGACACACTCCCCTGTTTTTTTCTTTCACACAGGATAGGCTCAGGAATCGGTTAGAAGCTCTGAAAAGGGAGAGGGACAAGATGGAAGATAGGAAATGTCAAGAAGACCAGAAGCTCCAAGAAGTTCTGGTAAAGGCCACACCCTTGGCTGTTTCTTTGATTTATTTGTTTTGTTAGATACAGGCCTCAAATTCACTCCTAAGCTATCCTACCATCTCCACTTTCCAGGTACTGGGATTACAGGCATGTGCCACAATCCTGTTTGTGCCCAACGGGGTTGGCAGCCCAGGGCCTTGTGCATGCCAGGCACAAACTGAATTATATTCCCATACTGCTCTGTTGGGAGTTTCCTTCAAGACAAGGAAAGTCTGTCAGGCTGGTCTCTATTACTGGGCTGAAAAGAACTTCAGAATTTTCTAACTCATCTTCCTGAAGCCTACCTAATAATGGCATCTAATGCTTCAGGACAGAGGCTGGAGGTGGTTCAGATGTCTTCAAATCGTGGCATATTTTATTCTCCTACACAGGGGGAAACTGAGTCCATAAAAGCCGTGCTCCTAATGCCATGTTGCATAGCCCAAATCTACAATGAAGTGACTCTTGCCCTGGGTCCATGGCACTCCTGGCCCAGAGTCTCTGCTGGAAACATCACCTTCAGCTGTGAAACCCTATGATGGGTGTCCATTAATTGTCTAGGTTCAGGTTCTCAGGACAGCAGAGCAGATGAATAAAGCAGCTACATTTGGCTACTTCTCACTGCTTCCTTCATGAAGCTATACACACAGCTCTTCCAACTCTGTCCTGGTGAATCTTGTAGCTTCTCTAACATGGGATAATAGCATTCTTTCATGGCGTTGTGAACCGTGTAAGAAATAACCAAGCGTGGTGCTTGGCACGGTCCCTGACGCACAGGACGAGCACCACAATCCTGACCCATATCTGCTCCAACTTGAAACTCAGGCTGGTCTCTGCTCTCCACTCTTTCTCAATCACTGCAGGGCAGAACCCATTTAAGGATACAGTTGAACAGAGCAGTCAGAGCAAAGGAACTGGCCACAAAGTCAGGAAACATGAATACATGGAGCCCCAGGTTCAATACCCAGCACTGAACAGAATGGAAGTTGCGATGTACACGTGTGACTCTAGAACTTGGGTAATGGGGAAGAAGGATCAAAAGGGTCAAAAGCTCAAGGTCATCTTTGACTACATAGTGAATTAAGTTTGAGGTCAGATTAGGGTACATGAGACGTGGAAACATATCTCAAAGAAAGAAGCTACTACAATTACTCCATATGAGGCTAAGGTGTGCTGGTTAGGTTTTTTTGTTTTGTTTTTCAAATTGACACAGCTAGAGTATCTAGAAGAGGGAACCCTTCTTAAATGAGGAATTAAGGGGAGGGAGAAAGCAGTTGAGAAAATGCTTCCATCAGATTAGCTGTATGTGGTAAATCTGCGAGACATTTTCTTGATTAAATATTGATTTGGGAGCATACATCCTACACTGGGTGGGTGGCCTCGTTATAGAAGAAAGCCAGCTGAGCACACCATGGAGAGCAAACCAGTGAGCAGTGTTTCTTCGAAGCCTCTAGGCTCCTGTTTTGAGTTCCTGTCCCGAGTTCTCTCAATGATGATGGACTGTGATGTGGAAGTATAAGATGAAATAAACCCTTTCCTCCTTAACTTGGTTTTTGTCAATGTTTTATCATAGCAACAGAGGGGGAAAAACTAAAACATAATCTAAAAGTTCAATGTGACATTATTACAATCCCTGAATAAGTCAACAGCACCAATCTTATCGTTGGCAAGTTTATCTTGAGATCTCTTTCTACCATTGTGTTACCTGAGGTAACAAGTCTTAAAATTACTTGCTCCTTGCTTCTCTTAATAATTACACAGATGATCCCTATGGAAGCCAGTTCTGAGTCCCACCTCCTTTCCTCACAGATGCAGGTTGAAAGCAAGAAGCAACAGGTAGAAGCTGCTTTTGCAAGGCTGAAGCAGGAGCTTCGGGACCAGAGGTGCCTCCTGCTGAGCAGGCTGGAGGTGCTAGAACAGCAGATATGGAAGGAGAGGGAAGAGTACATCATGAAGGTCTCCCAGGAGGTCAACAGGCTGGACACCCAGGTTGAGGAGCTGGAGGAGAAGTGTCAGCGACCAGCAAGTGAGCTTCTGCAAGTAAGACACCACCCTGTGGGACAGACAGCAGAGGGTTCCATAGGAAGTGTTATAGCTGGAAGGTGATGGAGAGAGACAGGAAAGAAAAATGGGGACTTTCTCTATTGAGAAGGGCTGAGAGGGCCTGCTTTCTGTGGCCCAAAAGACTGGAGAATTTCCCCAGACATGCCTGAGGATCATGTAGAGATGACCATGATCAGACAATCTTCAGTTTAGTGTCAGCATTTCCAACTCTGTCATGGATGAATCTTGTAGCTTCTCTAACATGGGATAATAGCATTCTTTCATGGCCTTGTGAACCATGTAACCAAAGCATGGTGCTTGGCACAATCCCTGACCCATATCTGCTCCAACTTGGAACTCAGGCTGGTCTCTGCTCTCCACTTTCTCAATCACTGGGGACAGCACTCATTTAAGGATACAGTTGAACAGAGCAGTCAGAGCGAAGGAGCAGGCTGCAAAGTCCTGCAATAGTCAGGAAACACGGAGAGAGAAGTGAAATGCATAGTAAATAATGAAAGGGCTCCAGCACTCTGGGCAGGGGCTTTTGGCTGATGGTAAAGGCCATGTGGAAACTAAGTGCATGTTTTAATGTTTTGTAGGATGTCAGGCTCAACCAGAACAGGTAAGGTCCTCTCCATCCTGCCTCCTTTATGTACACTGCAATCCTCAGTGTCTGAATAACCACCCAGAAAAACAATGGTGGCCACAGAGGCCACTTCCTCTCTTACTATCAGCTCAAACTCAGGAGAGTTGGTTTACACAGGGCACTGTGGCTCATGCCTTTAATCCCAGTGCGTGGGAAACTGGCACTGCAAGATCACTATGAGTTTGAGGCAAGCTTGGGCTGCAGAGAGCGAGCCTATCTCACACTGATAAACTGATGGTTTTTGAAACAAACCTTTAACTCTGAAAGCAAAGTTATATGTAACAGTCATGGCTTTAGGATGATTCAGGTATCTTTTAAAAAAAATTTATTCATATTTTGTGTGTATGAGTGTTGCAAATGTCTGTGCACAGAGTACATGCCTAGTACCAAAAGAAACCAGAAGAGGCTGGCATATGTCCCGGAATTGGAATTACACCTACCGTATGGACACTGGGTACAGAACTCTAGTGTTTGGCATGACCAGCTCCCCAAAATATTTTTAAACCATGAAATATACTAGTATTTTAGTATTTGAAAATACTGAAGTCAGCTGGGTGGTGATGGTGCATGCTTTAATCCCAGTATGGGAGACAGAGGCAGGTGGATCTGAGTTCGAAGCCAGGCTGTTCTAGAGTGAATTCTAGGACAGCCAAGGCTACACAGAGAAACCCTGTCTCCAAAAGGTCAAGAAGGGTGTGGTGGGTCTTGTAATATGATAGGGAATCTGAGAGGAGAAGGGCTTATGGTGAAACCACATAGTCTTAAGGACTGCAAAGGGACCAGAACCCCCTGTTCCTTCCCAGACGTTTTCCCATTGTACAAACTGACCCGCATACAGAGCAGTGTAGGGCTGTTTTCTGCCCCTTCCTGCTGGAAAAGACACAAGCTCCAATTCTCAAGAGGTGGTTAAATTAGCTCCCCATGTCTAATGAAAAGTCTATTGCTTTGGGAACCATACTTAGAGAAGGTAAATTATGCTAATCTAATTTTCACAAGATACTAGGATCATCCTTCAGTTTTTGACCCGTATCTCCCAAGTATTACTTTTGGGGGCTAGAGAGATGGCTAAAAATGTGTAAAAATGACTGCTGCTTTTCCTAAAGTTTATAGTTGGATTCCTTGTACCGAGAGCAAGCAGTTCACAGCCACGTTTAACTCCAGCTCTAAGGCATCTGGCACACTCCTCTGACCTCTTAGGGAAGCCACACACTCGAACACACATATACACATGGATATAATGAAGTACTTTATTTTTGGAGTTTAAGTTTGATTTCCAATCTGTGTGAAGGTATGAGATGAAGACTTTTGTGAGTCCAGAGGCCATTTCCTCCGAGCTTGTCAGAGAGATTCGAAACCTCCACAGAAAAATACTTCACCTCCCAACAATGCTGAGGACATTTTCAGGTAAAGAGGCTCTGGATCCTATTAGATGTTCTACCTTCCACCTGTCTCGATCTTTCCCCAACTTCAAAACCTGGTTCAAACCACCAAGCATAGTGACACATGCCTGTGATGCCAGTACCACCGAGACTGAGGGAGGAGGACCTCAAGTTTCAGGTCAGCCTGGACTACACAGTGAAACCTAAACAGAAGACAACAGCTTGGGTTAAGCATCTCCCCTCCAGGCCTTTCCACAGATCTCCCTCTATTGGGGAGCAATCCCCCTGATGGTGACCTCCTCTGCCCAAGGACAGAGGTACCAAACTGAGAGTCCAGGAAGGTCACATTACTCTTTAAGAGTCTTCTCTCCCTGTCACACTGTAGTCAGGACACCTTCCCCCTGGGTGTATCTAGAGGAGATATTAAGTCTCACAGATCTTTCTATTTCTGCTTTCCTCAGAAAACTTGATGCATCATCTGGAAACTGTCAGGTAATCAGTAAGGGCTGGGGTGGGGGGCTTTTCCCCATTTATTGATTTCACCCAAGGCCACAAACAAGGAAATGCACCCACTTGGACCCTGATGGCTTGGGGTCTTAGGTCTATTATTAAGCCTTTTCTCCCCATCACTGCCTCACCATAAAATGTAAACAAAAACAAAACCTACACTATGCATCCATGTGAAGATGAATGTATGTAAAGGGCTTAGCACAGTACCTGACTAACTGATGAATGTTATCAGTCACTTGTATAGATATGCGTTCAAAATATGTATTACAATCCTGGGCTTTGCCCAGAATTATGCTAGATTCTTTATAGATTTGAACAAACGTATTATTTAAAAACAAGCTGGACACCGTGGCACACCGCTACAATTTCAGTCCTTGAGTGGTAGAAGCAGTCAGACTGCCACAAGTCTGAGGTCAGCCTGGGCTACAAGATTTCCAGGCCAGCCTCCGCTACAAAGACCCTAGCTGGGGGGTGGGCTGGAGGGGCTTGGTCTAGGGATGTATTAATAGCTTTCTGCTAGAGCTTACTTGTCTAGCATGCTTAAAGCTCCAGTACCACAAAGGGACAGGGAGAGAAGAGTAAAAATAGCATTTTCTTTCAAATCGGAGCTTGTTTCCAAAGCAGCTGCCGGTTCTTGTATTGATTCCTACTTCATTAACATTTATAGAAATGTCATCCAGACACCTGGTTAAAATGAAGGCTGTTTGGGCAGTCTAGGGTGGGCCCCAAGACTGTATGTTTCTTAACAAGTTCCTAGGTACTCGCTGCTGCTGGCCTGGCCACCTCACTTTAAGAAGCAAATCCTCAGGCAGAGCCGTGACTTCTGTCCCCCAGAAACAGAGGACTGAGAAGCAGGCAGCACTGGATGGGGCTCCATCCTAGAAGTAGCGGGAAAGGGTCGCTCTGGACACTCAAGACCACAAACCTGAGCCTGGTCCTCTCCAAGGACACAATGGCTGCACCATGGAATGGCCCCTGGAGGTGGCAAGGGTGAGGGTGAGCAGGATCTGGGTACTGAGGACAATGTCTGGGCCACAATAGCGTTATTCCAGCTGGCCAGCACTCATCTGTCCCGCACCAGGGGACACAGCTGTCCTGTGCAGTGTAGACATGACCCTGGACTAGCATGCAGGGTGAAAGACCCTGTGGAGGTCCTGTACGAGGGTATCAATTACCATCTCTTTCTCCATCGATAGCCCACTGGAAAGCAAGTTCCTGACCAACTCTGAAAGACTGTGGTAGAGCCACCTGTGCCCTGGAACCCAGCTGTCTCCAGCATTCAAAAATGAGACTGAAAGTTAGTGTCTCGGAATCCTGTACAGCAGCTTTTAAGTGTTGAGTACCTTCAGCTCCCTGCACACAGTTCCACCAAGAAGGAAGGCTACACCCTGGACACCAGCACAGCTATGAGCCCAGTGGGATTTGGAAAGGAAAAATAAAATGTAAAAGCTTCAAAAAGATTGTTGTAGGAAAACCAGGACTGCTCGGCTTGCACTAATTTATACTGATTTTTATACACAAAGATCAAGATGCTTTGGGGCCTCCTCAACTCTGGATGGACCACAAAGGACCTTCAGGTCATCTCTCTAGGTTCTAATAAAGTGACCCACAGGCTTTTGTGTTTTGTGTCTGTCTATTGTGACAACCTGGAGCCAGGACAGGCAAGATTCTACAGTTTCAATGTTCAAGGCTTCTAAATGGTGTTAAAGGACTAGTCCAAAGGGTGGAATGTCACTAGGGTACACTCTGGAAGAGGACCATGGGGTCTGGTTCACTGTTTTCTGGCTGACAAGATGTGTGCCTTTGCTCTGCCAAGCACACCTGCCAGGATGTAGGTTGCTATGACAGAAGCTGAAAGCATTGAGTCCACTGGCCATGGAGGCACCTTCAAAAGCATGAGCCAAAATAAAACTTTTTCTAGGCTGCCTCAGGAATTTTTAAAGTTTTTTTTTTTTCTCATACTAGGTGTGGCAGCATATGCCTTTAAATCTCACCCAGTGAGTCAAAAGCCAACCATGTCTACATAGTGAGATCCTACCCATTCCATTAATTTCATGTTAGGTATCTGTCTGTCTGTGTGCGTTCAAATGGGCTAGAACATGGAGTAATGATACAGGTAAGACTCCCAAAGCCCCCTGTAAAACAGAAACAGGCTACTGAGAAAGATCATGAGGCAGAGTGCAACCATGAGAATTCTGAACATCAGGAGTTTAAGGCAGTACAGAAATCCTAAGATTCTGAAGGAAAACTTTTGCAGAATCCCTTGAGTGTATAAGTGAGATAAACATTTCCAGATACTGAAGATTTTAAAAATTCAACTTTGAAAGCCGGGCACAGTGTTACACGCCAGTAATCCCAGAACTCAGAGAGGCAGAGGCAGGTGGATCTTTGTGAGCCTGAGGCCAGCCTGGTGTATAAAGTGAGTCCAGGATAACCAAGGCTACACAGAGAAACCCTATCTTGAAAAAAAAGTCAGCTTCCACACCCACCTCAGGAAGTTATTAGATGACATGTGTCCAAACCACCATAAATTAGTGAACACAGGGTCCAGAACTAGGACCAGGACTGGGGGTGTGGTTGAGGTGCCCTGGAATGCTTGCCGAGGATGCACGAGACCCTGGTTCAGCGGCAGCACCATAGAGACCAGGCATCATGGAGCTATCTGAAATCTCAGACCTTGGAAGGTTAGAGACAGGAAGTTTAAGGTCATCTTCAGCTGTATAATTAAACTGAGGCTAGCCTGCGCTACAAGCCTCGAGAGGTGGTGCAGAACCCAGAACCTCAAGTCTGATGACAGAGGACTTAAAAAGCTATGTACAGAGGGAGCAATCAATGGCTCAGGTTCAAGGTCACTTCAGAAAGCATCAAGATAAAAATGGAGACAGCACCAGATGACTGTCTTGAGATTTCTGACCACTGAAAGAACTTGTAGTTTATTTGGTAGTAAAGACACAGAAAATGAAGTTCAGGAGAAGGGAGAGAAGATGATTAACTCTAGGGAAAACAAAGGGTAAGGGAGCCACTGTGTGTGTACTAGTGACTTAGGCAGCACGTGACATATACAGTGTTCAGTCTTGAGACAGTGTGGTGACTCTGTTGTCTGGAAGCAGTCTCTCAAGAGCAGAGAGGAGCTAACACTTGCAGAGGCAGAGGACATTTGGAATGATAAGGGATAAAAAGGGCATCATTTTGACTAAGCAGGGGCTGGTGTCTGACTGTGGGCATTGGTTGTGTCAGTAGGGAGACACTGCAGGCACTCTCTCCTCATGGTGAGACCTGGAGCAAGGGTTCTCAAGATTTCTTATGGCCCTGTCTTCCCTTCCTAATCCATCTCCACAGTGCCAGCAACAGAGGCCTAAAGCTGTCTTGAATATACCAGCCAGAGACCCTGAGGCAGGGATTGTCTTGACTCAGTGTTTTTAGATCCACAGATCAAAAGCAAGGTGTTGGGCCTGTGTTAAAAACTCCCCTCACAAGGACTACTCTGCAGAGGTAATTTATTGACCACAACTGCTACCTGAGCCACAGTACCTAGATGCTTTCTGAGATACAGACGGACCTGGGAATCCACCTCCTCAGATCTGGGATTGGAGACCATGAGCTTTGCTAGCCACACCAGGGGGTCCCACCAGCACCCGCAAACACAAACTTCAGTAGATCTTGACTATGTCCATCTCAGCATCTTTAGGTACTTAACTCTGATGGGGTAGGAAAAGTAAGTTTAAGAAGCCAGGAAAGGTAGGAGACAGAGTGGTTTTGGGTAAGGGGAACCTCAACTCTGGGGACAGCAAAATGGCTTCAGATGTCAGTGAAGCTCTTCTCGTGAGCACTGGATAACAACTGAACCAGGAAATGTTGCTGACCCTGTTCTGTTCAACTGAGAGCACAGAGCCAACATAAAGGAATGCTCAGGAAGGAGGGAGTCAATTGGTCTTCAGAGCAGGAGACCTCAGAGGAAATGGTCAGGAGGGTGAGAAGCTGGAACAAGAAATATGGGCAGAATGACAGTGCTAAGAGATATCTTTGCCGTAGCAGTGGGGAGATGGGTGGCAGCAGATGTGATGTCCCTCCTCCCTTCTCCTGGTGCTCTGGCCAAGAACCTGCCTCCATCACATAGTCTGGGGATCCCAGCGAGGGAAGTTTCCATGGACATGGATCCAGGCAACCCTTCTTCATCACAGAGTCCTGGAATCTCAGAAAAGTAAAATTTCCATATTGTGGCCCAGGCAGGTCCTGGAACTCAGGGTCTTAGCAGAAGACGTGTTCCTGGCCACTTGAGCCACAGGAAGGGAACCAGGCGCCGGTTGAAGGTGGCTGTGAAGGTGTAGATGAGTTCCTGTGACTCTGCATTGGTGAAGGTCACAGTGCCCCCTTCATAATCCAGAGCGATGCCCACTCTCCGGGGCCTCAGCACTGGGAAGAGCTGGGCCTCGGGGCTTGTGTTGGCCCAGATGCCTGAGGGGGAGAGTCGAAGGGCCCACACACCATCCTCTGGCCGCAGGGACAGGTCCCCTTTCCTCTTCACAGAGTCTTTGGCCACTCCCACCATGCAACTTTCTAGAACTTCTTCCTCTTCTTCCTCTTCCTCCTCCTCTTCCTCCCCTAGGGATTCCTCATCCTCATCTGTTTCCCAGTCTTCATATCCATCCTCATAGCCAGCCTCATCATCTTCTTCCTCCTCTTCCCCTTCTTCTTCCTCCTCGCCCTCCTCCTCATCCTCTGACCAGCCTTCCCTCTCCAACTCCACTTCCCAGTATACCTTGCCCCAGGTGAAGCCCTTGCTGCCCAATACCCCTGGCTCACAGTCAAACTGCTGGGGATGCAGGCAGTCACTCTGGTACTGGCTGGTATAGGTCACGCACTTCCAGTCCTCTGAAAGCTGCAGGTACCCGCTGGCAGACTGTGGGTCCAGGGTGACACTCACTGTGGGACAAGGGAGGAAATGTCAGTGGTGGGCTGTGAAGGGGTGACAAGGCTCCACAGTGTCAGTGCTGCCTCACTGCACAGTTCAAAGAACGCTATTTTCATCAGGGTCTCTGTGACCTGTGTCCCCGCAAGGACTCAGTACACACAGCACACATCTGGGTAGGGTGACCTCTGGCTTCGGGCTGCCACTGTCTGTTCTGTTTCAGAGCTGTCTGCTCTGAAAGGAGGACCTTACAGAGGTCAGGAAGATGAGAAAAAGGACTAGAATTGTGACCTGTGGCATCAAAGTCTCATTACTACTGCAGACAACACAGGAGACTAATCTGAAATCTAAGGGGTTGGGGCTTCCTTTGGGCAATACCAGTGAGGATTCCACAGGGGGACTTTTCTTTCTGAGGAAAAGTGGGAACAACCTTTTCACTCACCTGTCTTATACTCCAAGTCTCTCAGCAGCTTGCCTATGAAGGAAAGAAAGAAAGAAATGACTTCCTGCAAACTCATGAGCCCATTTCTTACTTGGTATTAATTCTGGGACAGGGCTTTACTGGCTATTCCAAGAAGAAAAGATACAAAGATACAGAAGCCAGAACTCCTTGGAAAAGTAAGATGGAGCATATGGTGGTGAGAAGCCAGGAACCCTCCAAGTGTGGCCCAGCCTGGCCTCCAGCCTGGCACCTTCCCCAGTACTTACCCTGGAACTGCCTCAGGCCTCGCTGCAGAGAAAGAAGTTTATCTGAGAATTCTCCTGCCTTTCTTTTAACCATGTGAGGGATGGCTTTTCCAATCCAGAACTTCTTCCGTGGGTACCTGAAAAAGTGATGGACACAACAACCTGCCATTTGGCTCTTCTTGCTTTTCTGCCAGTGTTTGTGACAATTACAAAGTGAGCAGGAAAAGTCTGATTATCCCTAATCAAGAACAAAAAACTGGCCAAAGACACTAGCTGAACCAAGACATAAGACTGCCAGCAGATTCTTCAAGTGGGCACTCTGTCTGGCAAGCCAGGCTTTCACTCTCTCACTGTGCAAGACAGCGAGCCTAACTGGACCTCAGAGATTATGTTGGGAGAGAGCAGTCTCTAATCCTCAAAGATCGACCTCTTTCTTAAAAGCTGCGGGATGAAACAAGGGTTGCTGTGACTTTGGCACTCTATCACACCTCACTGCTTACATGGACCATGGCCATGGAAGTTGGAGGGGAAAAAGAATGAACAACAATGAGCAAATGAAACTTTTACCTGTTGGTGAAGTCCTTGGTATCCTGCAAGGGAAAAAAAACACAAGCACCAAAGTGAATTAAAACTGCATTCACACAGTCAAAACCATATTAACAGGCAGGCACATGAGAGCAAACAGCATACATGGCTTCCTTCCCTAGGGAACTAACAGTCTAGGGGGCATCAGATAAAACAGAAAACAAACAATAGGCTAGAGAGATGGCTTAGTGGTTACAAACCCTGGTTGCTCTTCCAGCCGACCCAAGTTTGATTCCTAGCACTTACATGGCAGCTCCCTATGATCTATAACTCCAGTTCCAGGAAACCCAATGCCTTCTGGCTTCCACCAAGCATGCAAGTGGTATGCAGACCTACATTCAGGTAAACACACCCACACATACAAAATAAAAGGAAAAAAAAACTGCATAAGGGCAGAAAGAACCAGAGGTGACAATGACCTGGCTCTCCAAGGAGACACTTAAGCTATGGTTTGAAGAGTCAGAAAGTACTAGCTGGGTGTATGATAAGGAATGGGAAAGGCTTACAGACAAGGCAGGGCCAGATCAGAACAGGCGGAATGGGTGGTGAATTTTATTCCACGCACAGCATGTAAAAGGCAAGCATCCCCAGCACCAATTCTCCCCCTCCCCACTTGTAAACATGTGTGGATGGGTGTGCATGTGTGGTATACCACAGTGTACACGGAGGTCAAAGGACAACCTGCCACCAGGCGGGTTCTGTGGACTGAACTCAGGTGGTCAGGCTTGGTGGCAGGAACCTTTGCCTGCTGAGCCATCTTAACTGCTTTCTCCCCTTCTTCATAATACTAAACTTCTTGAGTTCTGACCTGACATGTGACCAGCCAAGGAACTACATTTCCCACATTCCCTACCATCAAGTCTGGTCATGTGACTAAATGCTAATGGGGATGTAGGGGGGAAAATACTTCTCACTCTTGGCCCTTAAAAAAAAAAAAAGCTTCCTAATTATTTTCTTCTAATTAGCTGAATTTTGAACAGTGATGAGTTCAACTCAAATCTCATGGCTGAGAACAATATCCCCAAGACTAGATAGCTAAAAATAAGCCAGCTCCTGCATGACCTCTTGGATGTCTCTAGACCCTCGCCTCTGAACCACTACAAAGACACAAAGAAATATCTACTCTATATGAGCTACTGAGAAACCCTGCTCTATATGAGCTAACAGAAACCCTGGGTGACCAGTCACTTGGCAGCTCCTTGGCCCATGGTGGCTGGAGTCAATGGAACAGGGGAGGTCATCCTGGAAGCTGCCATGGACGGCAGCAGGGGGCAGAAAAGAGAAGCTGAGCATTTCTGGACTGTTTCAGACCAACACAAGCTGATGTGATGGCCAAGGATCACTGAGGATAGGTGCCTTGTGCAGGAGAACAGTGGTGTGTCTGTATGACAGGATGACAAGAGGAAGGACAGACAGGGTGCAGCATCTTGTGCAATGATCCTTGGGGGGTATGAACCCTTCAGTTCTCTGCATTGACTGATTTTCAGTTTCCTTTCACTCATTCCACAAACCACTGCTAAGTGATTCCTTACACCAGGCAGGCACTGATCTAGAAACTAGAGGTAGCAATAAAAAAGACAAATCCCTACCTGTGTAGAGCAGGCATCCTAGCAGAGGGAAGCAGACAAGAGAAAGAGAAAAAAAATCAACATAAAATGTAACATCATACCATGTTAGCAAGTGACCACCACCGGCACTACAGAAGTCAGTAGGGTGAAGAGGGATGGGCAGAGGGCAGGCTGGTTTCTCAGAGAGGAACAATTTGGAAAGCAAATGCAATCATCAAATGGTGGCTGTTAAGGGCTGTTCCAGAAGATTTGGGAGCTTTGCTCCAGAAAAACCCGAATACAGACAAAACCTGTCAACATCAGCATTTGGTATAGTGGTTATGAGCAGATTCTTTCCTCAGCACTCCATCAGGGGAGCTTCAGGGGCAGAGCTCTGAGGTACAGACTGGGGCCTATGCATAGTAGCGACTTCCAGGGTGGATCAGGGGAAATACTCTCTAGACAGACACTGGTCGACAAACCCTGGCACTATCAGCTGTTCCACTCATAACTCATATCTATACATCCACACACAGAAGGGCTGCTGGGAAATTCGGATGTGCTCCTTAAAGGGGAAGAAAGAAGTAGGACAAGGGAGAAGAAACAAGTGACCCAGAGTCTGCCTAGCATAAAGGAACGGGGCAGGGGGACACTGGACAAAAGACAAGAGTACAAAGCCTGGGAGTAGGACACCAGGTTTGAGTTGGGCCTCATTCCTAAACTGCCCCAGGGTCTACGCCAGCCAGTCCTTTTTCATGTGGCTCAGTCTGCTGCAGAGTGAGGCCTCCTGTTTATGCAGTCCATGCTAGGGATTGGCATCACTGTTCCTTCCCTCCTGGCTACTGATGTGTCCTGCCACTGCTCTGGAACCCCATTTCCGTTGTGTGTCCTCTGGCAGGAAGGTTCATTACCTCAAAACACGGAGGAAACTAGCAGACATCCCTTCTCCCAGCTTGTAAGGAGGGAAGGCCCAGCCTTCCCCACCCGTAGAATGCTAAGGGTAATAATGATGGCTCTGGAAAGTACTAGGAAGAAGCCAGCCTGCTCTCCCTGTGTCCTGAGCATCTATCTCGTTTGTCACTGTTCTCCAGAATGTTGCTCCATGGTCCAGAGGGAGCCTAGCATCTCTCTTCCTTCTTCACTTGCCCTCCCCTTCCATGTGCCTTGAGACTCTGACAGCCACAACCTAGCTGTTCCTCGTCACCTTTCTTCATCCCCAGAACAATATTAGGCACCTACCCTGTAAGAACCCACCTTAGCCAGGCATAGGGGTGCACACCTATAACCCCGGCACTGAGGGCTGAGGCAGATCTGCCTTATATTTAAGGGCAGCTGGTATGTCATAGTAAGACTCTCTCAAAAACAACAAATATCCGCCTTGTTACAGGGAGGGCTCAATGGCGGGCTTGCGCTGAAGGACAGAGGTGGGCAACAGAGACCTTTAGTTCTCTGGCACTTTTTATAGATGATTATTTTTCTAAAGATATCTAAGCTTATGAGGACTCTAGAGTAAACGAGGAGGATGAGACTATCACACCTGTATTTTAGACAATAAAACTGAGAGCCCAGGAGGAATTTCTTCAAAGGCCATGTAAGAGTGGTAGGTCAGGCCCCACCCTGGCTCCCCCAGGCCCCTCGGCCTCGTACCTGCATCAGCTCTGCGGCTGGCTGCCGCGCTTTGCCTTCAAGCTCGGAGATGACCAGAGCCAAGCGGCCAAGCTCACTGACACCCCGGGTCTTGAACTTCTCTCGGCCCTCATTGAGCAGTTGCTCCAGGGTGGCCAACTGGTCTAGCAGGTGCTGTTCCCGCTTCTTTAGAAACTGGTGGCCCTGCTTAAATTCCGCCACAATATACTGCCTCTGCTCCTGCAGCTTCGTCTGTAAGGGCAGGGCAGAGGGGGCAGAGTGTGTTTGTGTGACCCTCTAGGAACCAGGACCCGCTCAATCCTCTGGTGACTCTGGGAGCAATGAAAGATAGCCCACGCATCCCACTGACATGTCACCCTTCTAGATAACATCTGTATTATTGCCTTCAGGAAGCTCTGCTTGAGGGATGAAGTCCAAGCTCAACAAGTCCTCCCTATAGGACCCCTACTACTCTGTAAATTGAGTGTACTGTATCACTTCCAAGTGGGACTGTGCCCTCCTTCCTCAGTGAGGCCAGAATGTGAGTACTCAGGGACCCTATTCTGTTCTGAAGTCTGGAACTACCTGAATCCCCAGTCCGTCTCAGTAAGCGAGGGTGCCTCGTACAGCAGGAGCTAGAGAACACTCCGTGAACCTGAGCTCTCTCCAGCTTTATATTATCTCTTTCACAGCCTGGCTGCACACTGCTAGGCCTGACCCCAGAATCCCTCCACTGCCCACTTTCCCAACACACACTCCCTGAACTAGGCCCACCTCATCAGCTGTCCCTCCTGACTTGTCTAACTGAGCGCACACAAAGTGCTGCCAGTCTCCCGTCCTGCCGAGAGCGGGCCTGAGTCTCAATAGACAGCCTCAATCAGAGCTGCTCAGGCTCTCCCTGTCCCCTTCTTCCTGATCTCTATCCTGAAGCTAGCACCCACACTCACACCCAGCTGCCCTCTACCCAGGAAGTCAGATCTTTCCTCACTCGTACAAGAGAGAGCACAAAGTCAGGTTCCTCAGTCCCCTCACAGAATCGCCACATAACCCACTTACCTATCATAGAGAAACCAAGCCCAAAGCCTGAGACATACAGCTGGCCCAAATGGACAGCCTGCATCTGCAGGGACAGGGCGGGCCAACCTGCCCTATAGTTCAGTGAGCCCGGGTTGGCCTGAAGGCAGCCTAGCAAGCATACTTTCAAAGCACTCCTAGAGTCACCTCCCACCTGCACCCCTCCACCCCAGACCATGCAGCCCCTCTCAGCTCTTGACTTGCACGTACCAGTGCATCCAGAATATCAGCTTCTCCCTTGGCCTGAAAGCCTTGAATTTTTTCTCTGTCTCTCCTTAGGGTGTTCAGGTGGTTCAGAATTTTTTCCTGGGGAAAGACAAGCAGTGGAGAGAGATGAGGAGCTGTGGCAGCGGGGACTCCAGACAGACCCCTCCCTCTAAGTCCCGGGAGGACGCACTCGGTGAGGCAGGGCAGCCTTCTCCACCAGCACAGCAGTGTGCGGGCGGTGCTCCCGGGACTCCCGGCACATCACGCACAGCAGCTTGCCGTCATCCTCACAGTAGTAGTGCAGCTTCTCCTGGTGCCGCTCGCACAGCTTCATGTCCTGCGGCTCTCGGGCCAGCTCCCCCGGCTGCCTGCCATTGTCCACCTTCAGCCGCTCAATGTTCTCTACCAGACTGGCCAACTGCCACACAGGCCGGATGTTCTCCTTCTTAAAGGGCTTCTTGCAGAGCGGGCAGACCGGGCGGCTCCCTGAAATGGGGCGGATATCACTTGTGCAGCTGCGGCAGAAGACGTGGCCACAGTCAATGGTCACTGGGTCCCGCAGGTAATCCAGGCAGATGGAGCAGGTCACCTCCTCCTCCAGGCTCCTTAAAGGGGCTGATGCTGCCATCCTGGCCTTAGCCTGGAGGGTCTCTGTTCCTTAGTAGGGGTTTTCTTCTTCCTTAGGGACCAGACCTGAAATCAGGAGCAGACTCAGCAAAAGGAGAAGAGTGACACCTCTGCCCAAGCCTGTTCAATCTAAGATCACAGAGAATACAGGAAGGAAGACTCCTCTATTGCTGTCCTGGGCTGTGCAGGCATGGCCCTTCCAGGGCCACAGAAAAGCTGTTTCTGTCAACGTTCCCAGCTACAGCCCTCTTCCTGCCCCTGTGGCAACAGAAAAGCCACATAAATACTTTGAGCTTCAGTTTGTCCATCCATAAAACGGAGAGAGGGAGGGAGACAGAGAGAGAGAGAAAGGCAGGCCTACAGGGGATTCTAAGCAGCTTACATGAAAGAGCTCTGTTGGAAATAGTAAGCATAAGCCCAATTCATAGCAGGAAATCTAGGAGAGAACCCAGACCCCTTAATTCAATGGATAAAATCTAAGAGCTAAAACTGAAAGTAGCATCAAGAATGCAGGGTCCTGCCACCTTAACAGTCCACAATGCCCTGCCTGGGCGGGGAAGGACAATGCTGGAACAGCAGCACTGTCACTGACAGAGCTCAGCGGACTCGACCAACGGTGACAGTAAATGCATGGGCATAAAGATGCAGCCCAGGGAGGAAAACACAACGTTGACTCCTTAAGGATGTGACGTGATAATACATAAAACTGCTCTGCAGGGCACAGCGCTATACAGACATTAGGAATTACGCTGCGACTATGACCAAAACACTCCTGGCCTTAGACACACGTGAGTTTTAAAAGTATGTATCAATAAAAAAATGTACATACCAACCTGAAATGAAATTCAAGCAACAAGTGATGAAGTATCAAGTCCCCCGAATGTTGGTAGAAATGTTAGGGGTGTCTGATCTAATTCCTTGGTTTACTCTTGAGGAAAGGGGCTCGCCCAGTGTTCTCAGTTTAACACACTGCAGAGTTTGAAAACAGGAAAGGAAATGAAACGGTGGGGTGCCTGTGGGCCAGAAGCCCTTTCTAGCCACTCGCAGAATGGCCTGGAAGTTTAAAAGCCAGGACAGCTTTTTTGTTGTTTTCGTTTGCTTGCTGGAGAGAGAAGGGGTTAGCTCTAAGGACAGAATGTGTGCTTTTCTATGCTAGAGGTCAGCTACAATTCCTCTTTCACATAAACTATAACACCATCACCACTAGAGACCCACAGTAAACCAGCTCATGCTGGGTCCAGTGGGTCCTTAGATTTCAAGCTAAATAAAAACCACCATGTACACATAGTTAACAATGCAAGGCTGACGGAAGATCACTGGCTAATACCAGAGAAAGTATAACAGAATTAGATACTAAGGCAAAGCTAACAGAGCACTTGATTAGCATTCTGTTTAGAATTAGTGAGACCCTGAGCTCAGGGGAGTCAGGAGAAAACACAGGCATTCTGCAACTGTCGCCAAGGCCATTAGGGGAAAGGTCTGGGCAGTGCCCACAATGTCAAAGTAGATTATTTCTTAATGTGCCTTGATGAGGGAAGAGATCCAGTGGTCACCTCAGTCACGTAACCAAACCAGCCAATCTGGCACAGGTTTCCTGATGAGGAACCATATGAGTTAAGCACCACCACCTGGGGCTGGAGAGATGGCCCAGCAGTTTTTCTGTTATACTAAAAGGGTAACTACCTGAACTGTTGAAAGCAGAGTACTTAAAACTAGCCTAACTTTTGAATTGAAAGAATGTGTGAACTCAGAATAGTCAAAGCCAATGTTAACTACACAGATTCTTTCGTTTCCGGGTCATCATAACCCGGGTCATCCAACCCTACTGCCTGGCTACAAAGACTCATCTTGAACACGGGAGAGGTTAAGACCGGAGATATAAACTCAAACACTTGAACAATCCAGGCTCAAAGTTCAGGTTCTAAAATCCAATAACCAGGTGGTTTCACACTCAGGATATTCTTCTGAGGAAATTGAGGGTTGGTCCTGTTAACTACTACACCAAAGCGCATGGGGACAGGAAGTGGTCTAGGTCCAGGTGCTCAAACTTCGGCCCAATCCATTCCACTTTTCTTACCCCAGCACACTGTCAAGTGGGGCCTGAGACCAGCTCCTCCAGTCAGCACCCAGATGAGCTTGTCTACACAGAAGGCTTGGGAAAGTGAGCGAAGCTGACAACAGGGAAGGGGCGTGTACTCTTCAGAGTTGGCTGAGCACACTACCCTTAACTGCCACAAGCTAAAAGGAAGCATTCCTGTCAGATAGCATTCCTTGCTTTTCAGTGATGGAAGGTGCTCAAGCTTGCAGAACTAAGAGAAAAATGCTGTTGGGGGCAGAAAGAGAGAGATGGAATGGGGGACAGAGAGAGAGAGAGAGGAGAAAAAGAGAGCAAAGCAGACTACACCCCTTTCTGTCACGCTATACACCTATTCTGTCAGGCCAACTATGAATTGCCCTCCACAAAATCTAGTGTTTTGCTTGATGAGGCAGTCTCAGGACTAAGCAGCTCAGGCTGGCCTTGAACTCTATGGCTCTGCCTTTGCCTCCTGAGTACTGGGATTACAGGAGCATGCCTCTGCAGAGATGCTAAAAATACCTTTCCTATGTACCATGTTCCCCTATCACTGTAGCATATATTTCTTGACCTCGTTCTCTCTGATTATCTCCACAGGTCTATACAATATTCTCCATTATTCTCCCCCTCTGGTCCTGGTTCTAGGCAAAGTCGTCAGAAGTGAGCAGTTCAGATCTCGTTTTCTATGGGCAATCTGACACAAAGCACCTGAAACAGGGAACCACAGCTGGAGAACTGCCTGAATAACAGGTGGGCCTGTCTGTGGGGCGCTGCTTTAATAAATTGTTAACTGGCCTAGGAGGGCGCTGCTCACCATGAGCAGGGCTATTACTAGGCTGGCAGTCCTGAGCATGAGCCAGTGAGGTGGTTGTGTTCCTTTAAATTCTTGCAATCCTGCACTGACTTCCCTCAGTGATGGACTGTGACCTGGAAATGTAAGCTGAAATAAGTTTTTTCCTCTCCAAGATGCTTGTGGTTAGAATGCTTTTATCACAGCAGCACAAATGCAAGATTAAACCAGTTGACCACTACTCCCTTTTCTCAGCCATGTGTTCTGAATGCACAGGCGGCTACTGCATAGTAATTGTCTTGTGCCTGAAGTCACACACCCCATCTTCTCAAGCAGCAGATCTCCAAGTCCTCCAGTAAGCCAGAGACTAGCCACAATTCTATCGAGGCAGGGAGAAACAAGCCTGCAGTATCCAGGCACTAACAATGAACCGAGGACATTCGTGATCCTCTGCCAACTCTCCCTCACAAAGCTGAGGCTCTCATAAGCACTTAACCTGCAACAAGCTTGCAGGGGGAGGGGAGAAACACTGCACCTTCTGGCAACACAGTGGAGCCTGTGCACGACTCTTGGCTGTGAGAGTCACTGCAAGAAGTGTTATTGTAGAGGTCCACACCTCCTAGGCACACACTTGGGCTAACACTCGCAATCCCTGGCCCAATTCCAAAAGGTATTTATCTGGGCTCTGGCTCCACACTTAACAGCCATTTTCTGCTCTAGTTACTAACTTCTCTCCCTACACCTGTGGCTTCTCCATGCCACATCTACCACCTTGCTGCCCGCTCCTCAAACGCCTACAAGCAGAGAGAGCTCCTAGAAGACAACTAATCCCCAGGTGTGGACCCTAGCACCCAGAGAGGCAAGTACAAGAGCTTAGGTTAGCAGCCTGACCCCCAGGGCTCTTTCAATCACCCCAACATCTCTTCAAAAATGTCCCTGGGCCTCCTAACAGGAGCCCCTTCTTCCTGTCATCCCAGAACACTTAGCTTAAGGCTCTATGTTCTGTGAGACCCCCACTTAATTGCTCACAGGGTACAGATGAAGGCCTATCTCTCAATTTAAAATAAGTAAATTCTTCCAGGAAGAAACTTTAACCAGCTACTAACCTGCAGATATCTCTAAGAAACCTTCAGGGCAAAAAGCAAGGAATCTAGCCATGTGGACTAGAGAAACGGCTACACCCCCGCTGACTACTAAAGGTAGTGTTCCCAAATATTGTAGCTATGGCTGGGTACCAGGCTGTCCTGAGAATCCTGGTGACCACGGTTCCACAGCCCAAGCAATAATGATGTTTTAAGGGCAATGCAAACCACCTACAACCCCCGGGGCCAGGCTCTGACCAGGTTCACTACAGTGGAAACTCCCACAGGGCTCAGAGGCAACTACCAGCTGATGGTCAATGAGACAAGGCTTTGAAATACCCTGTCCTACAAATGAGCCCCTGTGGTACTGCCTTAGCAGAAAATTGCAAGTTCACTGTTTGTGGTTGGAAATTTGTCTCCTCTCTCTTGCCTTTGACATTCCCAAAAGCCTGCAGTGCTCTGTACCAAAGACTACAAAAGGAACCCTTTATCATCTAGCAGAATGCTTCACCTAAGAGCCACCTGAAGAGGTGTCAACACATACTCAGATAACCTGCATCTTTGGAGATGGGCCCAGATTCTGGCTAAAAAACAAAAACTCTGAGGTGATTCAAATGTCTGGCAGTGATGGGGATTCCTACTTAATTATTACTTACTAATGGGAAAGTGGGGTTAAAGCATTGGCTTGGTTTGCCAATGGCACAGCTGATGAGAGAGGCACTTCAGCTTGGGGTATCCTTTGACTGTTCCCCTTTGGTACCTGGAAAGTGAATATCTCGGTGAGTCATGTGGAGAAAGAGGCTGGAAGACTGAAGAATCACATAGCCCACCAGCTTTACAAATTAAGCCAAGTTGGTGTATAGAAAACGGAATCTCCTCATGTATGCATGACATGAAAAAGAGACAAAAACAAACATGGTGAGAAAGAACCAATTACAGAGCAAGGAATTCAAAAGTTCAGGAAGATACTGTGTTCTTTGATCCACTAGCAAACGTGGTTTAAGTTTACGCTCTGGTGACCAGAGAGGTCTTCCATTCTTTTTTTTCCTGTGGTAACTCTCTTCGGTTTGTCTCTGGGCTTACGGTGGAGCTCTCCCTCACTTCCAGGGTGAAGCAAGGTCAGTCCTAAATATATTAATAACTCACACCCTTTGGTTGAGGGAAAAACACAAGCCCACTGCAACCAATCAGAAGGAGACCTAGCTGGGAAAAAGGAGAAATTCTTGAGGTTTCTTGGGAACTTGCAATTCATTTGGTTTGTATCTCCTAGAACAATCATTCCCTGTGCAGAAGGTTAATTTCTTAATAAGCCAACCTGGGGAGATGAAGGGGAAAAAGTATATCCTGACAGCCTGTTTTCAGTCCTGTGCTCACAGGTAGCCCCGCCCTTAAACCTGTCAGTCCCAAGAGCCAGTAAACCCTCTTTCTGCCTCAGCAGCTTGGATCTGTCACCTGCTTTGTTTTTTTAAGGGGTGGGAGACCTGACTGATACCAAGATGAAGTTACTGAGCTGAAATACATAATTTATAAAAAATTTTAAACAAGTAAAACTACAAAACATCAGCCAAGCGATGGAGACAGGTCTTAGAACAAAGGCAGACACACAGAGCACAACCTCTAGAACACAGTGGACCTTTAGCCTGCTCTGGGACATCCCAACTCCTCCTGTGGCTCCTAGAATTCTGAGTAGGGAACACAAAGCCTCATCTACCACCCTCTACAGTTACTCAATGAAAGCCTGAACCAAAGAGCCCTAGTTAGCCACCTGGATCTTCACCCAGCCCCAGCCCCCCTGTTGAGAAGTATAAGGCTAGAGTCTTGACTTTCCTGAGCTTTTATAGGATTGTGAAGAAATAAAGGTGTGGATTACTGAGCTGTTCACAAAAGTAAGGTTCAGCAGGTACAGCAGCGTGTTTAGCGTGCAGGATAAAGCCAAGCTATTATTATGGCAGCAACCAAAGCAGAATAAAGATGGCTGAAATGGTTGAAGCAGAAACTAGGGTGGGGATGGGGGACACTTATCTCTGACATATCTGCTATCAGGCAGGAAAGCGCAGGTTCATCAAATGTAGTGGGGGATCTGCTGTAGAACAAGGTCTCATCCGCTCCAGGCCAGCCTCAAGCTTGCTATGCAGTCAGGGCTAACTTACTCTCTTATTCTTTCTCCACCTCCCACACCCAGATAAACCAGTGTATCTGAAGTTGCAAATGGTGGCTTCCTCATGCTTATCAACAGGTTGCCTTCTTATTCTGTGTAGAAAGAGGTAGCAGAGTGAATCCTAGCCCTGTACACCTCAGCCCACACTACTGTACCTGGTCTGTATTATGATGGGGAGACCTTGGTGGGAGGGACCATAAATGGAAAGTATGGCACAGTGGTACACAATTCTAATCCCAGCACTGGGGTCAGGGACAGAATCGGGTGTATCTCTGAGCTCCAAACCAACTTGGTCTATATAGGTGTTCTAGGTCAGCCAGGGATCCAATGAGGCCCTGTCTCAAAACTAAATAAATAACCACAAAGGGAGCTGGGGCATTCAGCATCCACCTATGGGTAACTGAGATGAGTTCTGATTAGTCATACAGTGGGGGAGGGGAACCTCAGCAAGCTAATAGGGAGTTACTATTTTTCATCAAAGTTGAGATATCTATGACACTGTATCTTAGCATCTCTGATATGTGATTAATGACACGGGTCAGTTAACTGGCAAAACCTTCTTCCACATGGAACATAAAGTAACTGAAGCATCACATGTTTGATGAGGGGTGGTACACTAGGATTCTCTAGAGTCACAGAACTTACGGTATGAATCTCTCTATATATATTTATTGGGATTTATTGGCATAGCTTACAGGCTGCAGTCCACCTAATCCAACAATGGCTGTGAATGCAAAGTCCAAGAATCTAGTAGTTGCTCAATCCCACAGGACTGGGTGTCTCAGCTGGTCTTCTGTATATGCTGGAATTCTGAAATAGGCTCCAATGCCAGTAAAGGAATGGATGTGCCACCAAGACCAGAGCAAGCAGGCAAAGAGCAAAAGCTTCCTTCTTCCAGAAGAAGGTGTGCCCATACTGAAAGATCCAAAATAAAGGCCTGTGTCTTCCAGCCTTAAACACTGGATTGAAGGTTTGTGTCTTCCTACCTCAAAGGTCTGCACTAGAAGTAGATTAAGCCACAAGCTGAACAGAAAATCTCCCACAGGTGTGCCCTCCATTTCTAGGTCGTAGTTCATCCCAGATATTGTCAAGTTGATGACCATCAAGGTGGCCTTCCTCTTACAGAGTTCTGAAGGATGGCTTTTGATGTGAGTCTCATTCCGTTATTCTCTTACTTCAAAATCCATGACACAAGGCTTTGAGATGGCTCAGTGGGTAAAGGCACCCCTCACTAAGCCTGGACCACTCGACTTAAACCCACATGATGGAAGGAAGAGAACTGACTCACGCAAGTTCTTCTCTGACCTTGACACACACCGTGGTACAAGAGCCCATACATTACCAATAAACTCCTCTGGTGGTGGTGGGGAATATCTGGCCCCAATTTACACATTCAGCTCCAAATCCTGCTTAACCTTGCCTAATACTCCATAGTAAGAATACAAGGAGAGG
Organism: Pachyuromys duprasi; assembly: GCA_028658305.1. Taxonomy (NCBI): domain Eukaryota; kingdom Metazoa; phylum Chordata; class Mammalia; order Rodentia; family Muridae; genus Pachyuromys; species Pachyuromys duprasi. The sequence continues at coordinate 57,160,726 of CM053756.1, read as the reverse complement.
CCCTTCAGGTCCCACAATTCTCCCCCGTCCTTGTACATTCTGTTCTCTCAGGCCTAGCTCAGCCTTGAACAAAAGTGACCCCTACGTCTATTCTTTTCCAATTAGTTCTGTACTTCTATGATAACATTATCACACTGCTTTACAATTGACTTATTTTTCGGTGTGGTGGATGGGTATTCCCACCCAATCAGAATGTGAAAACAAGAGTCATAGCACCATGATCTTTTTATCGCTAGTGGCTGGTCTAAATCATGAAACTGTGTCTATAAAATGCTATTCTCAGATTCAGAGTCCTATTAGCTTCTCTGTTTGCAACTTTCATGACACTCTGAAATTCTCACCTCACAAACCTGCTTCAGCAACAGGATCTGAGAATTAGACACTTTCTGTCACAATCACACATATCCACCCCCACCCCGCCCCACTCCATCCCACCCCTTATCCCAAACCCAGTCAGGGAAAGTCAACATTCTAATATTCCATTTCCATCAACCTGACCAAATCCTATTTTGTCCTAAGTGCCAATCCTAAAACAAGCCTTTGTTTGCTACAACTTCTTCCCATGTATTTTCTATTGTGATCCTGGGAGTGTAAGTCCCCCAGAAGCCTTACCTTAAAAGGGAGTGTAGCACAATCTCCAGAAGCCTTAATGTAAAAGGTTCTACCTGAGGTTTGCAGAGTTCTGCAGTAACAGATCCAGTCTCAGTCCTGCTTGTTATTCTCTTGTAGAAAGTAGCACGTCACCCACTACCCTTGTGCCTCAGTTTCCTTACCTCTTTTTTTCTTTTCTTTTCTTCCTGAGACAGAGTCTCACTATGATCTCTGGCTGGCCTGTCACTCACTATGTAGATCAGGATGGTCTCAAACTCATCTGCCTGCCTCTGCCTTTCAGGTGCTGAGATCACAGGCAATCACCATTCCAGCTGGCAAGAATGTTTCCCCCTCCTCCTCCTAAGTTCTTAGATGTATTTTGTGTGTTTATTTTCTTTACTTGTGTGTGCAGCATGTGTGTGCAGCGCCTGCAGAGTTCAGAGGAAGTTGTTAGATGCCCTGGAACTGGAGTTACAGACTGCTCTGAGCTATGTGGATGCTGAAAACCAAACCTCGGTCCTTGTAAAGAGCAACAGGTCCTGTTAACAGGAGATCCAACTCTCCAGCCCCAACTTTCCTTCTCTCTTGACAAGAGAAAATTGTTTAGCTAAGTTGTTTGAAAGGTCACATAAATAAGTGTTTGAATGCCCAAAAAGCATCATTAAAAGAGGAAGGACACAGAAGCGATCCATTCCTAATAGTAAAACCTGCACCAATTACAAAGTGCTTTTGGACTATATAATCCAATGTCTAAAATCAATACCTGCAAGTCCAAACTGATACAAATAAATGGATGAAAAAAATTAATGAAATGAACACTTTACTCAAAGCAAATAATTTAAGATCCATCACTTCTCCAATTCCTTAGATGAACAAGGTGACTTCCTTCCAAATGATACTGTGTGCAAGGGGAAAAAACACACAATGCAGAACTTGATATTGTGGAAAAACCAACACACACTCAGCTGGGTGATCAGGTTGGTATCCTCATAAATCTTGACAGTATGAAATCCTCGCTAAGGTGTGTTGAATATGGCAGCTCAGTGCCATCCTTTTAACGTATAAGCCCAATCTTAAGAGCACGGCATAAAATAGAAGGGTACCTACAAATACACGTGCTGGTGCCACAGTTTCCGTCACGGCCTCAAAGGTCCATGTGAGAAAGGCATGTTCCTTGCACTGGCACTACTGGGAAACAGCACAAACATTAAGAGGTGGGACCCTAGCACGCTAAGAGAGCACCACAGAAGATGGCAGTTAGGGGCCGGTTTAGTGCTCTCTTAGGCCAGCACTCCGGTGTGCACCCTGGCTCTGAATGGTGTGGTTCCACCATGCAGCCCTCACACAGGCCAGGATCTTCAGACACCAATGGATCACAGCCTGCAACCTCCAAACCCGTGAGTCAAAATAAGCCTTTTCTCTCTGTGGGTTAAGAATCTGAGGCTTCCATTACATTAGTATTTCTCAAAACTTTGAAAGTTTACATAAACAAAAACAATTTGTCACAGCCAACCAAACGCAATGCAGTAATCTAGATGAGAATATGCAGGGCCAAGTATTTGGGGAAAAAAGAAAATGTAAATAAATACACAGTGGACTCTGGCCAATAATAATGTGTAAGATGTTAATAAAAGGGAAATCAGTTTGGGGTTATATAGAACTCTACGACTGTTTTCTCAATTTTCCTGTAAATCTACAACTGTTCCAAAATAAATAAATAAATAAAGTGTATTAAAAATCGCAACCAGGCATGCTGACAGATGCCTGTAATCTCTGTAATCCAGCACTCAAAAGGCAGGAAGCTAACCTGGGCTACCAGTCTTGGATACATGGTGACACCCTGTCGTAATAATAGTAATAATGAACAGAAAGCTGCAATTTAAAAACATTAATGAAAGCTTGCTTTTAGAAAAGGTGTTCTGATGTTGATTTTTTTTTAACTTGAAAGGAATACTCTAGGGATCCTGATTCCATCTAACAAACAAGAGGTTCAGGCATGCATGAACACATGTCATTCTTCCCTTTTTTGAAGCACACACAAATGGTTGCATTGTCAAAATCTGGAATGAACTGGGAATTTTAAAGTGTCTCTTCCCATTCACTTCACAAAATTAAATTTATATACTCTTTTTGGTTTTGTTTTTCGCTTCTGTTTTTGTAGCCCTGGCTATCTCTGAACTCACTTGGTAGACCAGGCTGGCCTTGAACTCCGTCTGCCTCTCAAGTGCTGGGATTAAAAGCTTGCGCCACCGCCGTCTGGCGTATACACTTTCTTCTTCCTAAAGCTAATTAGGTAGGAAATCATCAGGGATAACACACAGCTCCACGCACAAGTGGCTAGGCCAGTTTACTCCCACAAATAAATAAACACAAGGAGACTTGCCTGCGGTCACACGGGGCTCCTGGCCACCAGGTGAACGTCATCCGGGTCCTGCTCACCTCTGGCTCGGGGGACTAGAGGAGACTGAAGTGAGTCCGGGCGGGACCTGAGGAGGAAGGAACGCAGCGAGCTCAGGACCAAAGGCCCGACGGCGGGCCGAGGACGCGGCGGGCACCGGAGCTCGCCGAGCCGCACGCCCGGGCCTGGCCAGCTCCGCCTGGGCCCGCAGCCGCCCTCGCCGCCCCGCCCGGGTGCTCGGCGGCCGCTGCGCCGCGTGTCACCGGTGCAGGCCGCACTCACCCGCGCCGCGCTCCGGGCCCGGCCCTCCTCTCCGCGCGGCGGCCCCGGGCGCAGCGCCTCAGCTGGCAGCCAGCGCCGCAGCCTCCCCGCCCAGCGAGCTCCCGGCGCCCCGTGCCCTCCGCCGAGATTTTTCTCGGGCCAGCTCCAGGATTGGCCGTGCCGAGCCCTGCTGTCCAATCGGAACTTCAGCCTGCTTGACGTCACTGATCACCGGGCAAATCCCCTGGCAGCCGCCGAGCCGGAGCAGCGGCCCGGCCCGAGAAAAGGAAAGTGAAATCGGAAGCGGCCGGTGCGTCACGGCAGTCACCCGCCGCCGAGGTCGCGCGAGGCCTCGGGTGGGTCAGGGCGCGGGGGCTCCCGGCCCTCCAGACCCCGTTTCTTCCTCCCCGGGGCTGCGGGTGGTCTCCTCAGGGCCTGCCCTTAACTAGGGCAGCCCAGACATCAGTCTATCAAGTATTTCCAGGATCCGTTGACAAAGATGACCGTCTTCAAAGCGCCTAGCTGGGATGAGGCACTTCGGCAAATAGCCTGGAGCTGCTCCTGCTGGGCAGAACCAGTGCACGCACGCACAGAGTGCTACTTCAGCGGGAAAGGCGCTCGCCCTAAAGCCAGGTGCCTGGAGTTCGGATCTCATACCCTACGAGAGGGGGAGCGAGGACGGACTCGTCACGTTGTCCTCTGATCTCCGCCTGTGCACATGTAAAGGTCCTAGCACTGGGGAAACCGAGGGGGAATTCTCCTAAAAAGGAGAAAAACTGCAGAACCTGCAAAACCCGATTCCCGGGCCCTCTGCGGGAGCCTCTGCGCCCCCAGCGCTCCATGGCTGAGACTCCGCGCGCACCAGGCTGGAGGCTCAAGCTGCGCAGGAGTCTCCGGGGACGGCCACGTCTCCAGGTGGCTCCTGCTTCCGAAGAACTGACCTAAGGCCTCCTCTCGCGCCCTTCCCGCCGCGGACAGGGCTTTGAGCGGGCGGTGGAGGGTGTGCGGCGCGGCGCGGCGCGGCTCTGGCTGCTTGTGCTCCGGATCTCAGCGCATCTTAAGATCACTTGGGTCCTGCTCTTTGAGTTGGTGGGGTGGTGGTGGTAGTGGTGTTCTGAGAGGGTTTTGGTTGGGTGTTTTGGTTTTTAGAGACCTATTTGGGCACCAGGCACACAGACAGGTGGTGCACACACATACATGCTGCGGAAATACTCACGTATAAAATAAGTAAAGAAGTGACAAGCCAGCTATGGTGGCGTACACCTCTAATCCCAACCCTCAGGAGGAAGGGGCAAGTGGATCTCTGAGTTCGAGACCGGCCTGGTCTACAGATCGAGTCGCAGGATAGCTAGGATTGCACAGGCAAACCTTGTCTCAAAACAACAAAAACAATAACAACAAAACTAAACAAAAATAACTAAATCTAAAGTTTAAAAAAAGTTTTATTTTTACTTTTTGTGTATGTTTCACGTGCGCGTACTCATTAGCATACTCAGGGCCAGTGGATGCCAGAGAGGACATCAGATTCCCTGCAACTGCAATTAAAGACTGTTGTAAGCAGACATATGTGTAGTGACAATTTTGGAGTTTTGATTTCTTTAAAAAACATAGAAATAGGAAAGTTTCCATTTTAATCCCAGGTGTGGGGATTCGGGGCTGCTTTGGACTGTCCACAGCAGCTGGCTATGATTTGCCTCGTGCTCTAGCAGAGGCACGATTTTGCCAGCTGTAGCTAGTTTCTGCAAGAGTGTGAGCTGTGGAATTCGGGGGACTCTACAGAGGGTACGTAAATCCCAGAGGGTCCCAAGAGGCAGGAGTATCCACTGCCCTGTCCTATACTAGAGGAGAAGAATGTCACAAAGTCATACCAAGGAAAAGCTAAACAGGCCTCAGTACACCCCTCACCCATGGTACACCCATCACCAGTGGTACACTAGAGGTAGAAGGGAGGAGTATAGTGAATCAGGCATGGGTGCTCCCATCCTGATGAGTATTCTCCAGGGTTACTTGAGGAAGCGGTCCCACTGCTTCTGTGAACAGACCAGGACCGTTAGGAAATGTACAAATAACAATTTGTACAAGCAGAGAAAGAAAAATATTCAATGATAGACATTTCTGATTTTTATATTGTTTACATCCCCTTTCCCTCAATAAGCTTAAACTAACTGTACGGAATAAAATGAATATTGTTTCCTCACCAGTACATGGGGCAGCACATCACACCTCTTCTCCAGTTATGATCGGCATGACTGTTGAGAAAAGACATATCTGCTGTGTGGTGGCACAGACTTGCTACCCTAGCACATGGGAGGCAGAGGTGAGAGTGTATTTCAGGTAAGCCTGCCTTGTATGGTGAAACACAGACTCAGTACAAAACAAAAGCAAAACAATAAAACTTATAGGTCTCCTTTGACTTTTGGTTGTCTGTTTTTGTTTGTTGTTTGTTTGAGGCAGGATCAGTATGGCCTTGAATTCACTAGGTAGCCCAGGCTGGCCTCTAACTACTGTACTTGAGTGCTGGGATGGCGGGCATGTGTCGCCACATCTGGTATCTTTGTCTTCATTTCTGAAAGTCCCCATCTGGTGTACAATGTGGGCTTCATGTTTTCCTCTTATTAGTATGTCTTCTGCTTCAGTAGACTCAGCCATGAACCTTGCGATTGGTGAGGAAACAATATTCATTTTGTTTGTAGAGTTAGTTTAAGCTTATTGAGTTAAAATAAGTTTTTAAGAATCTCGAAGTTTTGGGCTGAAGATGCAGTTCATTTGGTAGAGCACATGAACAAAGCCCTACATCAAGTCCCCAGCACTGCAGAGAGTAGGCATTGTGGGGTACTCCAGCACATGAGAAGAGGGAGGAAGGCCGCAATTCAAGGTCATCTTTGGTGAATTTGAAACCAACCTGGAATATGTGGAACCCTGTCTAGAAACTAAAAACAAACATATGAAAACACAACTAGCCTCAAGAATGTTGGGGTGCTTAGAAGAGGCCCCCAAACAACCAAGCTCAAAACTATAAGCTTCCTGTGGGAAAGATGCAGAGAATCTGTCCCGATGGTGTGAAGAGGTCCTGGTGCTGGAGCCTGAAAGAGTAAACAAGTGTCTCCAAAAAGAAAAGCTAAACACTCCATGAACTAACTATTAAATCTCTATTTCCATTTTCCAGCAGAGGTTTAAATTAACAAACAACTTTTCAGCTCCTATGAACTGGTGGTTTTCATGCTAAGAACTGGCAGCAGACTTCAAAATGACAGGTTTAACTGTCCTCTTTAAAAGGAAAAAGGACATTTTGCATTCAAGCGACATTAAGTGCTGGGATTGAAACAGAAAACATGTGGGCTGAGCCAATCTCTTTTGTGACTTGGTTTGTCCTTTTAAAGACTTTGTATTCCAAATGGGTGAGTTTTATATGAAATGTCCTTGTAGTTCAATAGTCTGTAAAAGTGGATTGTATAATATACAAAGATAACTTAGCCTAAAAATTGCATAGTGATGGTACAATTGCAGAAAAAATTTAACCCTACACAAAAATAAATACTGTGAACCACTTGGCTTCAGCTATTGCACCATTTGCCAACAAATTTTGCTGTTTGCTTCTCCATTCTAATATTCTAAAAAACAAAACAAAAACCTATATATCAACATATATCACATCGTCTACAAATGTGTTCATATACTTTTCTAATAAGGACTTAGCTTGCATAACAAGATACCATGATCAAGCCATACAAAATTATTCGTACAATCAATAATTTCATAACAATTTAACACCAAGTTCATATTAAAATTCTCTGTTCTTCTTGAAGATGTTTTTACAGTTGACATGTCAGAATTTTCTTTTAAAATATTATTATTTATTTTTTTCCTGAAACATTCTCTATGTAGCCCTGGCTGTCCTCAAACTCACTCTATAGACTCACAGGGATCTGCCTGCCTCTGCCTCCCAAGGGCTGGGATTAAAGCATGAGCCACCACTGCCCAACATCTTTTAAAAATTATTAGGATGGGCATAGTAGCACAGGTCTTTAATCCTAGCACTTGAGAGGCAGAGGTAGTTGGATCTCTGTGGGTTCAAAGCCAGCCTGCTCTACAGGTGAGTTCCAGGACAACCTGAACTACATACGGAGACCTGTCTCCTCCTCAAAAATAAAATTAAAAAATAAATTTATCTGTGTCTCTGTGTGTGTACAGGTGACAGGTGCTCATGGAAGACCAGAAGAGGCAGCAGAGCCCCCTGGAACTAAAGTTACAGGTAGTTGTGCGCTATTTTGTGTGGGTATCGGGTACTGAACTCAGGTCTTCTGGAAGAGCAGCAATAACCACAGAACCATCTTTCTAGCCCCCAAGTTGCCAAATTTAAAACCAATAAAAGTTAACAGGATCAAGAAAAAACAACAACAAATAATCAAAAAAAAACCTCTCAAATTTAGAAATATACAGAAGGATGACTGTATGTCCTGTCTTTGTGGTGCTAGAGCATTCTCCCACAGAGCCGCTCCAGAATCACCTAATTTTCATGGTGTTTTCCCTTTGACTTACAATTGTGAGATATATGCTATCACTGGGTATCCTGTGTTGATGTCATTTCTTGATGCTGAGGAAAAAGACCTGAAGAGAAATGAGTTAAGGGAGGGTTTGCATGGCTTTTAGCTTTAGGGGTGTGTGGGTGTGTGTCCTGGTGAGGTTGAGGAAGACACAGTGCCCAGCACGTGAAGGGACTAGTCACAATCTGTTGACAGTCAGGCAGCAGAGAGCAGACTGGAAGTGAGGCCTGGAGATAAGACATTAATTTCTGCCCCTGATAACATATGTCTTCTGGTACAGCTTTACTTTCTAAAGGTTCTTCATAACACAGCCAAGTCCTAGCTACCCATACTTCAAATTAGTGACTTTTCACAGTCAAACCATGGCAAGCCCTAAAATGTCACTAAATAACCATAGAAAAGTAGTTATCTAGGTAACTGGTTCCTGGTCAGTAGCAGTGTGTATTGTCATACAAACAGGTAAGAATTGTGTTCCTGGGCTGGAGAATGGCTGAGCAGTTAAGAACGTTTGTTTCAGAAAACCAGACACACTAAATCTACCAGAAGAAAAAGTGGTGAAGAGCCTTGAACTCATTGGCACAGGAGACAGCTTTCTAAACACCAGTAGCTCAGGCTCTAAGATCTACAGTTAATAAATGAGACCTCTTGAAACTGAAAAGCTTCTGTAGAGCAAAGGACACTGTTATCAGAACAGCCTACAGACTAGGAAAGGATCTTCACCAACCCTACATCTGACAGAGGGCTAACATCTGAAATATATATATATATATTATAATATAATTTATATAATATAAATATAATATATGGGGTACAGAACTAAACAGAGGAATATTGAACAGCAGAGGAACATTTAAAGAAATGTTCAATGTCCTTTGTCATCAGGGAAATGCAAATCAAACAACTCTGAGATTCCATCTTACACCCATCAGAATAGCTGAGGTCAAAAACTCAAGTGATAGCACATGTTGATAAGGATGTGGAGAAAGGAGAACACTCCTCCACTGCTGGTGGGAGTGTAAATTTGTACAAACACTTTGGAAATCAATCTGGCACTTTCTCAGACAATTAGGAATAGTGCTTCCTCAAGAACTAGCCATACCACTTCTGGGCATACACCCAAAATATGCTCAACCATACAACAAGGACATTTGCTTAACTGTGTTCATAGCAGCTTTATTCATTATTCAGAATCTGGAACCAGAATCAGGGACCTAGATGTCCCTGAACTAAAGAATGGATACAGACACTGTGATACATTTATACAATGGAATACTACTCAGGTGTTAAAAACAAGGAAATCATGAAATTTGTAGGCAAACGTATGGAAGTAGAAAAGATTATCCTGAGTGAGGTATCCCAGAACCAGAAAGACACACAAGATATATACTCACTTATAAGTGGATATTAGCCATATAATACAAGATAACCATACTACAATCCACAGACCTAAAGAAGCTAATAACAAGGAGGACCCTAGGGAGGATGCTTAAATCTCATTCAGCAGGACAAATAGAACAGACCCTTGAAGGGGCTGAAGAGAGGGAACAGGGTGGGAGCCTACCATAAATGTTCTCTGAAAGACTCTACCCAGCAGGGGTTGGAAGGAGATGATAAGACTCGCCACCAAACTTTGGACAGAACACAGAGTTGTAGGAAAGAGTGGAGGTACAGGACCCAGAGGCCACAGGAGACCAACACACAAGAAGACCAACAGAGCCAACAAATCTGGGCTCAGGGTGGCCTACAGAGACTGATGCACCCATCAAGGACCATGCATGGAAAAGACCTAGACCCCCTTCTCAGAGAGCCCATGGGCAGCTCAGTGTCCATGTGGATTCCCTAGTAAGGGGCGCAGGGGCTGTCTCTTATATGGACTCTATTGCCTGCTCTTTGATCGCTTGCCCCTGGTTGGGGTGGGGAGTTTGCCAGGCCACAGAGGAAGAGGATGCATGCGGTCCAAATGAGACTTCATAGACTGGGGTCAGATGGTAGGGGAGAAGGATTTTCCCTTTCTGAGAGAGAGGGGAAGAGGGTAAGGAGGAAGGAGAGGGTGGGACCAGGAGGAGACGAGGGAGGGGCCTACAATCGGGATATAAGATGAATAAATTATAAACAATAAATTTTTTGAAAAAGAGCATTTGTTGCTCTTGCAGAAGACAAGTTTGATTAGCAGCACCGGTAAGATGATTCACAACCATCCATAACTCCAGTTGCACGGAATCTAGCACCCTCTTCTGGCCTCTGCTGGTACAGCAGACAGGTGGTACACAGGCATACATACAAGAGACAGGCATTCACACATGAAAAACTGGAATAATTAAAAATAATAATAAAGAAGTGTGTTCATTAGACTATGAAGGAAAGAAAGCAGCCACCAGACAGTGCAAACCAACAACCTCTGTCAGTGGCCCTCTCATTGGAGGCCACTGACTAACACTACTGCATTTCATGGTCCGTGCTGAGTGAGGGGCTGCAGTCACTTGAAAGAATGCAATAAGCTCACTACTTGCTTATGTTTTTAAGATTCACCTTAGTGATATTGTCTTAGAGACAGCTAAGCAGTTTGAAGTACTGGCTGCTCTTTAGACAACCAGAGTTCTAATCACAACATCCACAGAGCTGCTCACAACCATCTGAAGCTCCAGTTCCAGGGGATCTGACATCCTCTCCTGACATCTCTGGACAACAGGCACATATGTGGCACACAGACAGACACACATCAGGCAAAACACTCATCTGCATAAAATAAATCTTTTAATATTAAATAACAAAAATAACTGTAAAATCTACCTTTAAAAATGTTCTCCTGGCATCTCAGGCTATACCTGGTGGTTATTCTGTTATGCACTAAGATGCAATGCTTGTGTGTTGGTTTCAATGTATGACCCCTCATGGAATTAAAGCTCTATATGAAGTTGGTGGCAATCAAAAAAGAAGCCTCCAACTTGACTCAACGACTTGCTGATCTTGTAGGACATGAGCTTGGTTCCCAGTGCTCACTCAGGACCAGGAACTCTCCCAGGGATGAGATACCAGTGCCCGGTCAGGAAGCTGTGCTTCGTTGAAACCTGTAGGCACTGGTTGAGGGTGGTCTGAGGCTTACCAGGGCAGCTGACCCTATAGCTGTCAAGTCTGTAAACGGGTGTTATCAGTGCTTGTGCTGGGAAATCTGGGCCTGAGGCTCTGGAAGTAGGTGTAGGTCACAAGTGGGGCTGTCATGCAAGCCTGAGCCAGGAGCACAGGCTGGGCTGCCCAAGAGCGTGCTCTTGGTACCTGCACGACCTATGGCTGCCATGCTGCAGTACACAGGTTTCCTGCTGTGACATCTCAGGGAAGTGTGTGTGTGGCCTAATCCAAGAGTCAAGCCCCTTGTTGTCTTTAAAGGGCTGTCATCTCTGTGGATCTGTAAGCACGGAAGAGAAATCTTCACTGGACTTGATGGTGTAAAACTAGAGAAGCGATTACTGTAGCGACACAGTCTGGTGCTTTGTATTTGATAATTATTTTGCTCCCTGAGGGCTGCTTGCTGTCTTTTACGAGCAGACACTCACAAACCCCAATGCAGCTGTGTAATTTTGCCTCCGAATAATTCCTGTTTGACTGATAAAGTGCCTACACCTTGGTAGGGCAGAAGTGAGTAGGAGGAGCCAAAGCTCGTGGGCTTGGAGGGCAGAAGGATCAAGAGGAGAGACAGGTACCAGGAGAGGAAAGAAGGAAGTGAGACCAGCAAGGGCTAGTGTGGAGAGACACGCATGGCTGGGAGGAGTTTGCTCTGAGGATCTGTGTGGCTGGAGAGAAACAGCCCAGATGGAAATCATGCACAACTATTTATATTATTTTGGATGGGAAGTAGCCTACATAGGAATGACTAGAGCAAATGGCATGGGGTGTGGGACTGGGAGATAATCAGGTAGTTTAGAGGTTAATACTTGCCTAGACCCAGGTGAAATAAAGCATATTACAAATTTATCAGTTGTCTTGTATTTTTTTAATGATTTTGATAGTGGGTTAAATATAAGTGCCATAATAATTATAGGCTATTAATAGTAAACATTAATAGCTCCTTTTTCTCTCTACAACAGATTACAAGGGAGTGTCTTCCAGCGCCCTTGCTGAGAGTGCCCAGGCAGCCTGCTCGTATAGCCCAAGAGCAAGGAGAACTCGGACCAACCGCAGACATTTGATTGGCCAATCACCTCCTTGATTCCCACTCTCCTTGTCATTGATTGTGTCTTGTGGCAACCGCAGCCACTTGTAACTGTAGACTGCACTGCAGGAAGTGCTCACACTCTGACCAACACGGAAAGCTCCATGTTGGCTTCTCACTGCAAAAACCTCCCCACGGACAGTTTTGTGACGGTTAGCTTTAATTGTCAACTTGGCACAAACTGGAATCACTTGGCAAGAGAGTCTCAACCAGGGATTAGCTATATTGGATTCGAATGGTGGGTGATATCTTTAACTGTGGAGGACGTGGGCACAAGCAAATAAATTCGCATTCATTTCTTTCTATTTTTTCTCTTTATTGAAAATAGGGTTTCTTTGTTTTTAATTGCTGAGTAGTATTCCATTGGATAAATGTACCACAATTTCTTTATCCATTCCTCAACTGAAAGGCATCTGGGTTGTTTCCAGCTTCTGGCTCTTACAAATAAAGCTGCTATGAACATGGTTGAGCAAATGTCCTTGTTGTGTACTTGAGCCTCTTTTGGATATATGCCTAGGAGTGGTATAGCTGGATCTTTAGGAAGCACTATTCCTAATGGTCTGAGAAAGTGCCAGATTGATTTCCAAAATGGTTGTACAAGTTTACATTCCCACCAGCAATGGAGGAGAGTTAGTCTTTCTCCACATCCTCTCCAGCATGTGTTGTCACTTGAGTTTTTGATCTTAGCCATTTTGATGGGTGTAATGAAATCATGAAATTTGCAGGCAAATGGTGGGACCCAGAAAAGATAATCTTGAGTGAGGTATCCCAGAAGCAGAAAGACACACTTGGTATATACTCACTTATAAGTGGATATTAGATATATAATATAGGATAATCATACTAACATCTGTACACCTAAAGAAGCTAAGCAAGAAGGAGGACCCTGGGTAAGATGTTCAATCCTCATTCAGAAAGGCAAACAATACGGACATCAGAAGAGGGAGAAAATAGGAACAGGACAGTTGCCTATCACAGAGGCCTCTGAAAGACTCTACCCAGCAAGGTATCAAAACATATGCTAAGATTCATAACCAAACTTTGGGCAGAGTGCAGGGAATCTTATGAAAGAAGGGGAGATAGAAAGACCTGGAGGGAACAGGAGCTCCACAAGGAGAGCAACAGAACTAAAAAGTCTGGGCCCAGGGGTCTTTTCTGTGACTGATACTCTAAACAAGGACCATGCATGGAGATAACTTAGAACACCTGCACAGAAGTAGCCCATGGCAGCTCAGTGTCCAAAAAGGTTCCCCAATAATAGGAACAGGGCCGGTCTCTTACATGAACTCACAGGCTGGCTCTTTGATCACCTCCACCTGAGGTGGGAACAGCCTTACCAGGCCACAGAGGAAGATAAAGAAGCCAGCCCTGATGAGACCTGATAGACTAGGGTCAGATGGAAGGGGAGGATCTCCCCTTTCATTGGGCTGGGGGAGGGGCATAGGAGAAGAAGAGGGAGGGTAAGGTGAGTTTGGGAGGTGGGGGAGGGGGTTCTGCTGGGATACAAAGTGAATAAACTGTAATTAACAAAAATAAAATTAAAATTATAAAAAAAGAAACTAGTGTTTCTTCTGTCTCACATAATATAGCCTGATAAGGGTATCCCTCTACTCCTCACAGCTCCTCCTTACCTCTCCTCCTGTCTGGATCCTCTCACTTTCTGTCTCTCATTAGAAAACAAAACAAAACAAAACAAAAAAATAAACAGGCTTCCATGGGATAATTGTCACCAGCCAGCAGTGACACCTGAATATCGCCTGAGAGAGGGCTGGAGGGTGGCACAGAGAAGGACACCGGGTCTACATGCTGATCTTAGGTGTCAGCTTAATGGACGTCAGGTGAACACTTAAACAAGCAGAAAAGTACAAGCAGTTTCTCATGCGGGAGCTTTATTTGGCCAAAACATAGGAGAGCTCACTCAAGGTTACACAGAGTCTGCTGTCCGGTTACCATGGTAGCAAGGAATTTACTATCTAGTTCTCAGGGTCAGAGCCCTCTGCTATAGAATTGTCTCTGAGACAGCAAATTTTAGATTTAGAGGTCGAATTCCACTGCTCAGATGCACATTCTAACTTGCCATTAACTCCAAAAGGGCTGCCACAGATAACAATAAAAATATGATTGTGGTGGTCTCTGAGACTACTATGGCCGCCTCTGTGGGAGGTGGGAGGTACTTTGGCTTAACAAGACTATGTAGCCAGCGTTGGCACAAACTTAGAGACTCTGACACCAAAGTTTATTTTAGGCATTTTAAGCACAGCATAATTTGGTGACGTTTTCCTGGTGATAATCAACTCAGGCCAGTGTGGTCAATAAAGCTCAAGATGTGACTACGTAAACACGCTTTGTAAAGCACATGTTACACCTTCCATAAAATTAGATGTCTCTGTGTTGTCTTCAGCAGGGGGCCTTGCAATTAGTTTGTGGAGAGCAGTCTTGGCAATGGTCTGTGTTGCTTGGGGATTCCTATGGGACCTTCTTGGCTAACAACTCAATTGGATTTGACCCAATCCCTGTACTCAAAGCTTCATTTGGTGACGAGAAATGTCAAGTTGGGACTCTGTCTCCCACATTTTTTTGGTAATTTCATTTAGATCCCCTTCATACATGTATATACTTTAAGAAGCTTCCTTATTAGATTTCCATTCTACCCCTCAAAATTGCCCTTAATTTTAGCTGCCTCTGCATGTGTTTCCTCCCTCAACCCCCCTCCACCTCCCCTGAGATCCTCCTGTTCCAGCCCTCACCCTTAACTAATGAGATCTGTGTCCCTTCTCCCCTACCCCAGTTTCTTACTCTATCACTGTTTTACAGATCTTAGCTATTCTGACAGGTATAAGACGAAATCTCAAAGTAGTTTTGATTCGCAATTCCCTGATGGCTAGGATGTTGAGCATTTCTTTAGGTGTCTCACAGGCATTTGAGGTTCCTCTATTGAAAATTTTCTGTACCCCATTTTCAAATTGGGTTGTTTTCTTGAGATCTAGTTTTTTGAGTTCTTTGTATATTTTGGATATTAGCCCTCTATATGATGTGTAGTTGGTAAATTTTTTTTCATTCTTTAGGCTGACACTTTGCCTAAATGACAGTGTCTTTTGCCTTACAAAAGCCATTTAGTTTCATGAGGTCCCGTTTGTTGGTCTTAGTGCCTGTTCTGTCAGTGTTCTTGTTCAGAACGTCGTCTCCACTTTCTCTTTTATCAGGTTCAGTGTATGCAGCTGGCATTTGCTGCTTTGTGGGTTCTTTCCCTTTCATCCTCCTTTTCCACCCATTCAACACCCTAACACTAGACAGGAAAGAAAAATAAGAAGGGAAGGAAAGGTGGTGATATTATCCCTTAGACTTTTTTTTTTTTTGAGGTAGCTTTCTCTGTGTATCCTTGGCTGTCCTGGACTCCCTTTTTATTTTTTTTGAGGTAGCTCTCTCTGTGTAGCCTTGGCTGTCCTGGACTTCCTTTGTAGACCAGGCTGGCCTTAAACGCACAGTGATCCACCTGCCTCTGCCTCCCCAGGTGCTGGGACTACAGGCAACCACTCCCTGCCTTAGACTACTTCTTGCAGATTAGGGACATTGAGTTCCTTGGGCAAGTTTGATCCTAGCACCTTCTTTTTTGTGCACTACAAACTGTGACCAACAACAACCAACAGCAACCAAACAACTAGCAACTCAGCCCACTGCTAGAGACCAGCTCCAGCACACAGGGTGAACCAAAGTGTCACAGCGTCACAGCACAGTGTCAGGGTGAACAACTGGTGGCTGCTACTTTTCTATATATACACTTTAACTCTTAAACTCCCACTCTGGAAGCCTTGCTATTTGGGGCTATCTATATGTACAGTTTAGTGTATAGTTTAAATGCATTTTAACTCCCAGGGGCTGCTGGTCACGAGAGTCTCTAAAGGAAAAGACAGCAGAGGGTCTTAATCAGTCAAGCCAGGTGGCTCCTTTCACCCAGAATGCAAGCAGCCACAGCTTCTTGCTGTAAATTCAAGGGCTTGTAAAAGGAAAAGCCTTAGTTCCTTTTAACTTAATGGCTCAGCAGTGAACAGCTGCTTACTGGAAGGTAGAGTCCTAATTATGAAAGCCAATGAAACTCCCCAGAGTGCTTATCACCTACTAAACTTAATAACTTAGAAATATGCAAAAATGTACACATTTGGCAGACAAAGCAGGCAAATATATATAAACCTCTCACACACACATGCACACATACAATCAATAGACAAAACAAGGGAGCTCCCCAAAACACCATTCATCCATACATATGTAAACATACAGATATAAATATACATATATACAATATATATAGACAATTAGACACATTTTCTGATGAAGCAGGTAGCCTCAACAACTGTTTAATTCTTTTTTGGGTTTTTATACTGTCTAATACAAAGATACTCTATGTATGGAAAAATTACATCATTTAAAAATAGATATAATTGCTACATAAAAAGGGAGTTGCAGTAGCACTAGTGATCATAATTTCTAACTACTTTATTATAAGTTTTTAAAACAGTGAATTCAATACAGAAGTTTTATCTTATTTCAAATGTGCATTATGTGTTCAAAGCAAGTCTTTTATGTCAAGGTTTTTCTAAGAAATGGGTTTCTGTCTTATATCACTAACCATTTATTCTTTGTTTTTCTATTCATTTGATCTTTCTTATCATACACCTGGGCGTTATCCTTGGACTAAACCTAGAATGAGTGTATCTCCTTTATTATTAATTTGTTTCAATCTTGTTTTTCTTCTTGGTGTAAATCAAGTACTTGACTTATGGAGGTTCATAGAGCTCCTGACACTTTTGCTATACCAGAGCAGACTTTTTAAATTACTTGAATCAAGTCAGAAATTCCTTAAAATCATCAGCAGGGTTTAAGTTGTGAAATCATCAGTTCATTTAAACATCACTGTGTCATGAAGGTACATCTTCAAAATAATCTGCAGGAAATCTGCCCAACAGAGTGAAGCAATAAGCAGTGAGGGTCTCTGTCATGCACATGAGACAAGCATGGAAAGGCAGTACAGGAACGATAAGCAGTCTCGAGGCAAAATCCTTGGAGCCTTGCCTACACCAGGGATACAGCCATTCATCGTCAGCCATGCGAAAATGAGCGTGCTGCCTCCAGGAAGTTCCCTTGCTTGCTTCTGCCAATCCAGGACGCAGTGGCTCCCAGCACCCCACCTCTCAGGGCCCTAGCATTTATACACCCTCTGAAAAGTCCCCAGAATTCCCAATGTCACACAGCTGCAGGAACTGTCTGCTGCTGGCAAAATCACACCCCTGCATGAGGCAAAGCATGGTCAGCTGCTGTGGACAATCTGGCCTCATACCCCACACCTGGGTTTAAAATGAAAACACATAGTTATAATAGTTCTGTGTTTTTTAAGGGAACCAAAATTCCAAAACTTGCCACCATAAGAGTATCTGGTTTTATGTTGAACTCGTTGAAGCACTTGGACTTGAGTTAGTTTTGTGCAGGGTGATAAGTATGGATTCATTTGCATTCTTCCACTTCGGACATCCACCTTGACCAGCGCCATTTGTTGATGATGCTGTTTATTTTCCAGGGTGTATTTCTGGCTTTATAAAAAAAACAGATGTTCATAGGTGTGTGGATTTATGTCTGGGTTTTTTATTTGATTCCATTAATTAATGTATCTGTTTTTTATGCCATATGCCATGACGATTTTATTACTATATCTCTGTAGTACAACTTGAAACCAGGGATAGTGTTACTTTAGGCAGTTATTTTATTATTCAGGATTGTTTTAGCTTTCCTGATTTTTTGTGTTTTCATCTGAAGCTGAAGATTGTCCTTTCAATTTCTGCGAAGAATTGTGCTGGATTTTTTGTGGGGATTGCATTGAATTTTAAATAGCTTCTGGCAGATTAATCTTACTGAATAGTACATTAAACTTACTAATCCATAATCATGGGAGATTTTTCTATCTTCTGATTTCTTCTTCAATTTCTTTCTTCAATGTCTTAAAGTTTATTTTTATACAAGTCCTTTACTTGCTTGGTTAGAGTATATATATATATATATATATATATATATATATATATATATATATGGTTAGGGTTTTATATATATACATATATAAACATATATATATATGGTAACAGGTGTTGTTTTCTTGATTTCTTTCTCAGTTCATTTGTCATTTGTATATAGGAGGGCTACTGTTTTGTTTTGTTTTGTTTGTTAATCTTATATCCAGCTATTCCATGGTGTTGATAAGCTGTAGGAGTTCCCTGGTGGAATTTTTTGGGCATCTTCAAATAATAATACTTTGACTTCTTCCTTTCCAGTTTATATCCCTTTGATCTCTTTTAGTTGCCTAATTTCCCTAGCTAAGACTCATTAATCAATCAATTAATTAATTAACTTTTCAAGGTAGAGTTTCCTTGTGTAGCCCTGTTGTACTGGAACTCACAGAGATCCACCTGCCTCTGTCTCCCAAGTGCAAGGACTAAAGTGCACCACCATTGCCAGGCACAGTCCTTTTCTGCACATAATGAGACGATCATGTGGTTTTGTCTTTCAGTCTGTTTATTTGATGGACTACATTTATCAATTTGCATATGCCATGATGAACCATCCCTGCATCTCTGGGATGAAGCCTACTTGATCATGGTGGATGACCTTTTTGATGTGTTCTTGGGTTTAGGTTTGTATATATTTTGCCAAGAATCTTTGTACCTGTGTTCATAAGAGAAACGGGTTTGAAATTCTCTTATCTTGTTGAGTATCAGGATAAATTTGGCCTCATAAAACAAACTGGGCAATATTTTTTTGTTTTTATTTTGTGGTATAATTTGACAAAAATTGTCATTAACATCTTTGAAAGTCTAGTAGAATTCAAGAATTCTGCCCTAAAACCATCTGGCCCTGTTGTTTGTTTGTTTGTTTGTGGTTGGGAGACTTTAAATGATTGCTTCTGTTTCACTAAGGGTTATAGTTTTGCTTAAATTGCTTATCTGATATTGATTAAACTTTTATAAATGATATGTATAGAGAAAATTATCCAATTCTTTTAGAGTTTCCAACAAGATAAAGCATGCCCTTGTTCGCTGGATTCCCTGGGTGCCTGTTGTTATATCCTGTTTTTATTTCTAATTTTGTTAATGTGGATCTTCTCTCTCTGCTTCTTAGCTAATTTGGATAAGGGTTTGCCAATCTAACTGATTTTTCTCAAAAACCAACTCTGTTTCATTGATTGTATTTTGCTTTTTTGTTTGTTTGTTTTTTTGCTTGTTTGTTTATTTTTATTTTATTGATTTGAGCCAGGGGTTTTATTTTTATCTTGCTGTCTACACTTTTTGGGTATGATTCCTTCTTTTTGTTCTAAAATTTGCAGGTGTGCTGTTAAGTTACTCACATGAGATTTCTCTGATTACTTTTTAAATGTAGGTACTTAGTGTCATGAAATTGCCTCTTAGAACCACATTTGTTCAGTAAGCGTGGGTGTGTTGCATTCATTTTCACTCAATTCTAGGAAGTCCTTAATTTTCTTAATTTCTGCCCTGATTCACTTGGCACTCAGTAAAGAATTATGTTGTTCTATGAGTTCTATGTCGTTTCTAGGCTTTTTTTTTTCTGTTGTTCTTGATATTTGTGGTGGTCAGATGGAATAGAGGGTTTCAATTCTCTTGAATCTATTGAGACTTGTTTTGTGTCTGAGTAAGTGGTCAGTTTTGAAGAAAGTTACATGAGTGCTGAGAAGAAGGTGCAGTGTGTGTGTGTGTACGCGCCCGTTTGGATAAAATGTTCTGTAAAGGTCTCTTAGGTCCATTTGGTTTATGACATCAGTTAGCTCCAGCATTTCTCTGTTTAGTTTTTGTCTGGATGTCCTGTCTATCGGTGAGAGTCAAGTATGGAAGTCTTCCACTATCAGCGTGTGAGGGACAATATATGATTTAAGCTGTAGCAATGTTGCTTTTACAAACTTGAATGCCCTTGTATTTGGTTATACATGATAAGAATTGCAATATCCTCTTGACAGATTTTTCATTTGATGAGTATATATGTCTATTGATTAGTTTTGTTTTGAAGTCTAGTTTGTTAGATACTAAAAGAACTATACTAGCTTTCTTCTTAGTTCTATTTGCTTGGAATATCTTTTTCCATCATTTTTACCCTGATTTCTGTCCTTGACATCAAGGTTTGTATCTTGGATGCAGCAGAAAGACAGATCTTGTGTTTGCATCCATTCTGTTAGTTTTAGAACATTGATGTTAAGTGATATTAATGAACAGTTTCTTAAATTCCTATTGTTTTGTTGTTGTTAGTGATGGTCTCTCTCTGTGTGTATGTGTATGTGTGTCCTTTTGTGTATGTGTGAGTGTCCCTTTGTGCATGTGTGAGACAGAGAGAGAAGGAGGAAGAGAGATGTGAGATGGGTGCTTATGTCTGAGGTGCAGAGCAGGCCCCATCCCTCACCTGGGCAGTAGATCTGGCCATGGTGCTGTGGGGACAGAAGAGCTGGCCTGGTGGTGTAAGTGAAAGAGAGCTGGAGAGCTGACCAACTCAGCCACCACCCAGGCCAGCTACCCCATCTATGAACTGCTAGAGCACATGAAGAGGCTGGTTCTGCAGCACCAGAGCTGCAGGGTCTCCACGACACAGGACATCAACAGGATATATGAGAGTGGTCCCAGTGAGGACAGAGAAATGACAGTGCAGCAGAAGTCAGAGGCCCTGAACCAAATCAAAGTCTCACTGCAATGAGCATTTGCAAGGAAGGCTGTTTGGAGAAGAGGGGGTAGTGTGGGACACCACGACACACTGCAGCTTCCACAGTGAGATTTTGTTGTTGTTTTGTTTTCAGGGGGAGGTTGCAAGGATAGAGGGCAGATAAGGATGGACAGGGAGATTAGTGGGATGGAGGTATGGTGTGAAATTCATTTAAAAAATCAATTAAAAGTCAAAATGAAAATAAATGGCAAGGGCCACCACTCTGTGCTCCTTGTATATTTTACTTCTATAAACTGGCACATGGGGCACTTCTTCAGGCTTGGTTACTCTGTGGGCTTGAAACACCACTCATTCCATCATCATCTGCTATATCCACACTGAAGGGAGAATCTTGTACACAGAGTGTGCGTTGTGTCCGTACGCGTTCATGTTTAGGAAACGCATGGTAACCGAGTCCTCACATCTTTCCGTATTCACACATGTCAATAAACACTATCAAGAAGTCAGTTGTCAATAGCACCACAAATGTCACCAAAATTTTGTAAGCATAAGAAGTTGTTAAATTTATGCTGAGAAATGCAAATGTCTAACAATGCAAAAGTACCTTTGAGGGCTTAGATTTTATCACTGTTGTAACTGATGGGGGAGGGAGTTCTGGGCTATGGATTGATTCATATTTTATATTAAATGAGGAAGGAAATATATTTATTAAGTATATTCCAAAGGAGTGCAGGATGGGCAGAATGACGAGAGCCAGAAGCTGTGAATGGCAGGGACTGCAGGGGCTCTTTTGGAGAAGTGCCTGTTTTAGGGAGTTTCTTTGCTTGCAGTTTCCTGGCCTGCCATTCAGTCCCTGTGGTCAGGAGCCCAGAGCTGCTGGTGTGCCTGAACTCTGGGAGGTTAGCAGCAGCCTCTGCCTATGTCATTCCCGCTGTAAGCACTTCTAGATTTTGCCACTGATTCTGTTAAATGCAAAAGGACTCCATGAAATTGAGGCTGTCAGTGCTTTAATATAGTGTATTAATAGAATTCACATGGAGGAACAGGGCATAATGGTTTCATGCCTGTAATCCCAACACTTCAGAAGAAGAATCATAAATACAAGGAGATCAAAAACATCCTAAACAACATGAAAATCTGCCTTAATCCAACAATTACCACACCAATTTCATATAGAAATTAACCAGTTCCTACCTATGTGTGTCAGTTGTTAAATTTCTGCCCTCTCTTATAGACATGGATAAGTAGACATACTTTATACCTTCTAGGAAGGCTTCCATGTCATGGCGCATACCTATAAGGCCAACACATGGAAGGTAGGGGTAGGGAAATGAGGGGTTCAGAGACTCATGATATAGGAGGACACAGGGGCACATTCAGAGAGAATCTCCAGGGAATGAACGAGGGAAAGTTGGGTAAGTGCTCTCAGAAGGGGCAGGTGATGAGGAGATTTTTTTAAATTTTATTTTATTTCAATTTATTTACTTTACATCTTAAGGACGCCCCTCTCTCCTCTCCTCCCAGTCTCCCCTCCCCATTCCCTCCACTTTCCTCCAAGAAAAGGGGAGCCTGCCCCTTATCAGCCTTCCCAGCACATCAAGTCACACCAGGACTGAGCATATCCTCATCCTCTGAGGCCATGCAAGG
>CM053756.1:57117697-57137875 GCA_028658305.1 Pachyuromys duprasi | reverse complement strand
CATGACCTCTAATAAAAGATTCTATTCCTAGGTGTAAAAATTGTGGCTTTCCAGTGGTTAGAGTGGTGGCTTGTGTCTGAGATACTTGTCATATATACAGGAGCCCATGGAGGACCTCAGCCAGCCAATACCTCCTCCTGTAGTTCAGTTTTCAAAGGCTTTGACCTGGTCTTGTTTTGCTGTCCACTGGAAGGCAAAGCTCCTAGGATGTCCAGCCTTCTGTTACAGTATTAAAATGTGAAACCCTTAAGGGCCTGGTGTTGATGGGGAGAGGATGAGAAGACAGAACCTCTGGGATGGAAACTCCTGAGATTTGGACCATTTCAGTGTTTCATCAACTTTTCAGATTGTCACTGAGTTTAAAGGTGCTGATCAGAATTCCTTACTTGTGCTTTTCTTCTACAGGACTGAACTGAGCTTAACCACATAGGTCTGGTTTCTCTTTCTCCCATTGTGGCTTCAAGAACTGATGACTTCTCTTCCTGCATCTGACTATGAAGGTGTCTGTCTCCTGTGAGCACAGTGTAAGCAAGAGATGAGTTCAGCCCAGCCCTGAGCAGCAATAAGCCCCACCCCCCACTGATCACCATTCCTTCCCCAGTCATCTCTCCTGCTCCATCCATGCAGGGTGGGAACCTCCATCCCTGACTGAACTTGAGTTTTCACTGAGCTACAACTTCATGCTTCTGTCTTAATTAGGCATTTGCATATGGTTCTGCAACTTCTTGCCACATTGTGTGATTGAGTGAAGCTTGAGTAAAGGTGAGTAAAGCTTGATGGAGAAAATAAAGTCATGGAATCTTATGGAATTTGTGTTTGCTGTGCTAAGTCCATTTCCTCTGGGGGCAGTGGACAGCTGTGTGGAGTCAAGTGGATCTCTGGGTTATTTTCACCAACTGTTAAAGGCAAAGCCTGGTCTGATTTCCTGGCTGTTACACATACATGTCAGTATTACTAGCAGAGAGGAAGCTCTGCAAACAGAAGTTTTACATGTTTATCTTCACCTTTGACTACACACTGGGACATTGTCTCTTAACAAATTCATTAATATCAAATAAAAAATGAACATATTAACATGCAAATAGCATAGGGGATGGACAAAGCACTTATATGCCTATGTCAATCCAGAGAAATCTCGACTTAGCTTTTGAATTTCAGGGAGAACAGAGAATGATATAAGGAAAGTTATGTGGAATAAACCAATTGGACAGTAAAGGTTGAGAAAGTGCTTAACTCCCTCAAGGGCTTTAGAGTAGTTATTAAAGCAGAAGCATAGGGCTTCAGAGCATCCAGTCACTCTCAAAGAAGCTGGAAAGTCTTCCAAATGCTGTGGAGATGCCTATGTTAACAGCCATCTGCAGAGAGGGCCCCAGCTGAGAGAGCAAGAGGAATGGTGTTGCTGAAATGTACAGTATTATCTGCAAAAGTAACATCACAGGCAGAATAGCCACTCTACACAATGCTGAGGGGCAGAAATTCTTCTCCAGTCCTGATAAAATGTTCACAGACTGACAGAGCACATTTCTGTCCTCAAAGCACTCTTCAGTATTTTCTCTTACTTGGTTTTCTGGACCCCAGACGCCTGGAAGAGGGTCATGCACATGGCAGCTTCTCTCATTCTTGATAAGGAGGACGTCCTAGGAGCAGAACCCTCTAAAGGGGCGACTGCAGTGGGGGAGTCAGGTTTCTTATGCATGTGGTCCGTATTTCTTGCATGTGTAATTTCAGGACAGGCTACCTGCCTCCAGAAAGGAGCACACTCTCAGCAAACCCTTGAGTCCTTCAACAACAGGACTCTGTAGGCTTAGATTTTTCAACTACCTACTTTATTTAAGGTTCTTCAGTGCCTTTACCTCATTTCCAACCCCTCGGCCTTAGGTAGGAGATTATTAGGAAAAGGGACTATAGACATGTATCTACTTCCTGCTGATAAGGACAATGGGTTCTTTGGGGATTTGCAAACTTCTTTGTCAGCAAACCAGCAGTCTAGTCAAACAGCAAAGCAGCAACATCAAGAGCAGTCAGCAGCAGCAGCAGGATTTGGGAGAAGCTGCTAGACCCCTCAAAAGCAGCATAAGCAGTTCTCTGGAGGGTTTCTCTCTGTGAAGACAACTGAAGGATGGAACCATTGGGAAACATAGTAATGCGAAAGCATGGAGGTGCAGAAAGCATTGTCTCACTGTGTGGGTTTCTATTTGACCCGCCTTACGGAGGATGCTTTATAGTCACAAAACCCATGTCATTTGCACAAGGTAGTTTCCAACTATAGGCTGAAAAATCCTTTTTATAGGGACTGTTTTCTATGGGGACTGTGTGTGGGTGCAGACATTCCCACATCCCACACTTGGGGCCAAAACAAAAACATTCATATGACATGAGAGAATTTCCACAGAAACCAGAGAGTTCTCTTTCAGGACTCCTCAGCAATTCTCTATGCAGGAGAGGGTATGTGGGCTCAGCTTCCCCGTATCCCTTGATCTCAGTAGGGGTGTTCTGGAGCTCTGTTTTATATGTGTTGGCAGAGAAAACACAACTCCTTTCTCTATCTTGCTGCTCCTTTCACGTATCCATGTTAACCTAACCTCCTGGTTCATATAACTCAGACCAGGGACCAACCTGGAGAAAGTTCCCACCTCTTTCAGCCTTATAGTCCAGGTGTTATGTTCGCAACAAGGAATGTAGGCCTGGCCTCTGGGATGGCATTTGAACCACAGTTGCTTCAGGCAAGGAAGTGACTGCTTGAATGAAGCCTCAGATGCAGTGGATGCAGCAGATGGGTCCTGACCATGGAAAGTGGATGAGGCAGCTGTGGCCATGGCCGCAATTCCCCCAATGGGCCAGGGATCCCAGCTCTGCTAGTAGAACCAGAGATGGGGTTCTCTGAGGAAACCACTGGCTTGATGAAAAGCACAAGATTCAGAATTCACAAGCCTTCTAATAGGAAGAGTAAACATCCCCTCTAATAGGAACAAATGTCATTGATCTCCAAGTACTACTTTCAGCCCCAGCTTGAAGTTACTTGACATTATCCTGAGAGAAGTTTGAGTCTCAAAACTCTCAGTTCCTAAGACAGTCAGTGTGGACTGAAACAATCCACAGAGGCATCTTTCACTGTTAGATCCACACAATTTCTAAGTGAGTGTTGACACCTTGAGAGCGAAATGATTTTGAATTTCTGACAGACTGGTCACTGGGCTTGGACCTAGAAATGCTGATGACAGCCAGAAGCCCATGGAGCAGGGGAAAGCAGCTTGTCCCCAGACACTGTTCCTGGCATATCAGGCCCAAGAGCTGGGGTAGGGTGAGGAGACAGGATGCAGGGAGTCACAGTTCCAGGCCTCAATCTTTCCATTACCCAACTCACACTATATTTCCTTTCAGAAGCCAATCATCTTAATCCAGATCTGGGTAAAACAGAGAAGAGAGATTTATGTGTGGTTTATTTCCGGTCTGTCCTGTCTCATTTGCCATGCACAGCACAAAAGGAGGGTCCGTGCTCCCTGCACTGTCCTCCTCCCATTCCTGGATCCATGGCTCTGACCCTGAGCCATCCCTGTGAGGACAGAATTAAGGAGGGGAAGAGCCTCTGCACAGAGGAGCCAGGCTCAGACTAGCCAAGGCGCATGATCAAGCAATCTGCATCTCTACCTTAACTCAACTGATCTCCTCCTGTTCGTCCAACTGAGGGGTTGGCTTTGCCGTGATCACCAAATGTACCTGATACATGTCTATTGCATAACAGAGAACTACAACCTGGGTCAAAGGGCACACCAACCTTGAGTAGTGTGCGTTGTTTGGAACAGAGAGAGAAAACATTCTTTGCAGAGTCATGGAGGACAGTGTTCACGCACAGGAGGCAAGTGATGGGTGACACGTGATGTACAGTGTGAAGGTGGGACACAGCAGTGATACTTTCACTAGAGTACTTCACAAGGCTTCCCTGTGAGGGTCAGAGCTGTGGGGAGCGGGTGATGGAGGACTCCCCAGGCTAGGCTGCAGCCCACGAAGGTCCACATCTTCCCCAGACAGAGCCATCCCCTGGGGACCAAGTGTTCAGAAAATTCAGCCTGGGAGGGAAATGTCTCATTCAAACCGTTTCCTGGTTTTAGTTTTGTCAATTTGACACAGTCTGCAACTTTACCTGTGAAGAGGAACCTCAGTTGAGGAAATGCCCTCATCAGATGCTTCCAGGCCAGTCCTTAAGGCATATTCTCGATGAACTGTTGATCGGCGAGGTCCCAAATCACTTAGAGAGGAGCAGTGGCTGAGAATGTCCTGAATGACAGAGGAAAGCACACTGAGCAAGCCAGTAAGCAGCGTTTCAATGTGGATTGTGATTTATTTCCTGTCTGCAGGTTCCTGCTGTGAGTTCCTGCCCTAAGTTCCCCTGGGATTCAATGTGACCTTGGATTAGTCAGATGAAATAGGCTCTAATTCAGGTTCTGTTTGGGCAGGATGTGTTCCACAACAGTAAATAGGCTAATACAATCTCCTGTGAGAAGTTCATAATAAGGCAGACTTGATACTGAGAAAGGGCAGTGGTTTCCTCAGAGAACCCCATCTCTGGCTCTACTAGCAGAGTTGGGATCATAGCACCATTGGGGAATTGCAGCCATGGCCACAGCTGATGCATCTACTTTCCATGGTCAGGACCCATCTGCTCTATCCACTGCATCTGAGGCTTCATCCCGGCAGTCACTTCCCTGCCTGAAGGATCTGTGGTCCAAATGCCATCTCAGGGCCAGGCCTACATACCTTGTTATAAAAATACCATCAAATAATCTTCCAATCTGGCCAGAAGTTGTACAACCATATGCAAATTCATAATTAAGCACAGAAGCATGGGGTTGATGAGATGACTCACCAGTTAAGAGCTCTGGCTGCTCTTTAGGGGACCTGGGGTCAATTCCTAGCACATCCAAGGCAGATCACAACTGTCTGCACTCCAGTTCCAAGGGATCAACACTCTCAGACAGACAGACAGACAGACAGACAGACAGACAGACAGACAGACAGACATGCAGGCATAACACTAAAGCACACTAAATAAATAAAGCATTTTTAAAAACAGATGGATGAAGTTGTATCGGAGTGAAAACTCAAGTTCAGTCAGGGATGGAGATTCCCACCCTACATGGATGGAGCAGGAGAGATGACTGGGGAAGGAATGGTGATCAGTGAGGGGTGGGGCTTATTGTTGCTCAGGGCTGGGCTGAACTCATCTCCTGTTACTCTGTGCTCACAGGAGACAGACTCCTTCACAGTCAGATGCAGGAAGAGAAGTCAACAGTTCTTGAAGCCACAATGGGAAACGAGAAAGAGAAACCAGATCTATGCGGTTAGGCTTAATCCAGATGTCTTATCCTATAGATAAAAAGAAGGAAGAAAGTCAGATCCATGTTTTCAAATGGTCATACACTGAATGCCCCATTTACAACTCAAGGGTCCCGATTCCAAGAGTTCCCAGCTTCAGGGTTCAATCTCTGATGTTACCCCAGTCACAAGCCAGCCCCTGTAGGGTGTCACCTATTAAAAGTGAATAGAAGTTTGGACATCTACGGAACTTTACCTACGATTGGGGGCAGTGGGAAACAAGACCAGGCCAAAGCCTTCGAAGATGGAACTAAAGGAGGAGGTGTCCACTGGCTGAGGTCCGCCCTGGGCTCCTATAATATCACAACAAGTATCTCAGAGAGAAGTCCCTGCTACAATCATTGGAAAGCCTGGATGTGGCTGCCTCACTTTTTACACCTAAGAATAGAGCCTTTTATTAGAGGTCATGGCAGCAGCAGGATCTACAGGGTCTCAAGGAATCTCCTGACCCTTGTATCAGATTTGTTTCTAGAACTGTGACTACAAATTCAGAGAAAGGTGAGGAAACATGACGGAAGACTGTACATAGGAGGACTAACTGGACAACTGGGCATCAGGCCCCCTCTTTCCTGCTGGTCACAACTGTGTCCATTATTTTCTATATGTTCACAATAGAGTTAGTGTCAGCCCTTCAGCCCAACACTGTGTAAGCAGCTGTGTGGACGAAATTTGATCCCATGTGTCAGGGCACACTCATAGGTTGACCTTGATATTCCCAATGGGAGATCCCGAAGTCCTCCTTGTCCATATCAGAAAAGTCACCGCAGCTCCCATTAGCAGAGCTCCAGGAACCAGGGCAGTAACAATAGCCATGACGGGGATGGTGGGCTGAGGACGCTCTGGGAAGGGAAAGGAAGGAAGCAAGAGTGAGGCCTCTGACCCCAGCTCTCAGTCTTGACCCTGTTCCCTCGGCCCACAGGACTCCCACTCTCTCTGTGAGCAGTCTCTGTGCTCACTCCCAGTGCTGCTTATTCCCTCTCAGGGTGAGGGACTCAGACAGCCCCTCATGCTGCACATGGCATGTGTACCTCTGCTCCTCCCCAGAAGGTCCCACCACAGCTGCCCACTCTGGAAGGTTCCATCCCCTGCAGGCCTGGTCTCCACCAGCTCCATGTCCTGGCCTGATTTGGTCTTAAACTGCACAGAAACCCAGGACAGTGCCCCCTGTCACCATGGGTCACATTTACAAGGGGTAAACCCTGGACATGGCATCCTCACCAGCCATGCTGTGGTTGTAGATGTGGAACATTTTCCTCAGCCAGTTTCTGTAGCCTTCTGTTTCCTTCTCCCAATGCTCTGGTTTCTGCTGACCCACCCATCTTGCACAGTGGTCCATCCTATGAGTCTTTGCTCTGCTGCTGCCTCTTGCAATCTGAATGCCATCCACAAAGCCAACAAGGATGTACTGGTGCCCCAGGAGGCTGGGCCAGGTCAGGAGACTTCCAAAATAGCCAAGGATGTAGGTGCACTGGCCTTTAGATTTTGACCCCACTCTAGGACCCCATACTGCTCCACAACAGGGATTCTGGGGAGATCTCAGAGCAGAAAACAGGGGAAGGCAGCAGGGGCCAGGGGACAGGGAGAAGGATGCCAAATGGAGAAGGGAACAGAAGGCTCTGACTGGGCCAGGGAGAAGACGGACCTTCCTGTAGTTACACCTCTAGGAGTGGAGTCCTTTCCCTGTAGACACCCACACTCACCCTCTGATGCCTGGTCAGAGCAGGTTTGCCAGGAGCAGCAGGAGGAGAGTCTCAGGAACAAAGGTCTCCATCCTGCTTGAAGAATGCAGGCTGAGCCTCCGCTAGTGTGTGTTTATGTTATAATCTTGATATGTAGGAGGCTGATGGTTTCTCTAAGAATTCCCACGGATGGTGATACAGGGTGTTTGTGTTGGGTCATGATGAACTCCTGGAAGTGAAATCTCTAGGGCCCTGCCTCCCTGACTCAGATCCAGCTCTGGGACCTGGGATCCTAAGAGCAGTGACTGGGGACAGGTTGCTTTCCCTGATCATTGTCCCCTTTAGCCTGGCCACAATATTCTGAGTCCAGCCCCGAGGCCACTGAGTCAGCAAGTCTCAAACAGTGAGACGTCAGGAAATCTACAGACTTGGAAACTGATGGCTGGTATGGGTTATATCAATCCATGTTCACCTTGCTAGGGACTGAGAATTTGGACACAGTTTTTTCATTGAGCACACTAATGATAATGTTTACAAGAAGGAACAACTATTTTCCAAAATATAATGATATGGTGAAAATAATCAATGTTTACATTTCTTCCTGTCCTTAGCCTCATCTTTTGCACTAGAAATAACTTAGATTTTTATTTTTCTGTTTGACGTTTTAGTTTTATGTGCAATTAGGAAATACAGCTTCATATAAACATACAGAATATATTTTTAGATTTATTTTAAATTTTTTATGTGTATGTTTGTGCACCTGGGTTTGTGAAATTTGGGTATACAGCTGTCTGTGGAGGCCGGAAAATGTGTTAGAAACATTGGAATAGGATGCACTGGAGGCTCTCAGCTCCACGGTTTTGGGCTCCAACTTTGGTCCTCCACACAGTGTAGCCCTTTCGAGCCACAAGGAGAATAAGTTTATTTACATCTTCCAATCAGTTTTCTCTTTTTGAGTCTAGCCTGGGCTCACAGACAGCCACATGCCTCTGCCCCGTAAGTGCCGAATTAAAGCGTGGTTCACCACACTAGCTAAAATGGGGGTGGTTATCTTTGATACTTTACTAGGATGACACAGGGGCTACAGACATGCAGCAATTTGAAACATCCTCAAATCCTTCATAGTGTGCTGCATCCATGCTCATGGGAGAGCCTTGTTCTATAATTGCATGTCGTGTTGTTACATTTTACTTTTTAAAAGGAGAATGTTGTTAAGGAAGTTCAGAAATCTTTCAGTATTCATATATTTAAAGAAACTTTATCAAATCTCACTTGTTAATATTACCACCTATTTCACCAGATAAATTTGTAAGCATTTGAAGAGATTAAGCTTATGGTGAGGGATTCAAGCCCTCTCAGATGAAAATGTTCTCCTGAGAGCTTGGGGTTTGCCGTTGCTGTAGTGGGCTGTAGCATAAGAACTTTTCCATGCCGCAGACTCAAACCCTGGCACCAAGATAAGATCAGGACGAAGGAACGGGATCTGTGTGGACACAGATATGGCAAAGGGAGGCCGTATCTGCACAGGACCCACGAAAGGATAAGAGGGCAGACAGCTGAGTCTTAGGTCTCAGACATGTGAAATGGTGGCCATTTCATTCCCAGGGTGTGTAGTATGATGACGGCCTCCAGAAGTTCCCCCAGGGGTATCCAGAGTGTTATGCTAGGTGTCTTTTGGGGTCTCTGGGGGGATCAGCTTGTTGTGGTATAGAGATATTTTCTCATTTTACCCCAGTAACAAACCAGAGATTTCTGGCTATCATGTGTCTCTTCTGAAAGCTGCTAACTAATTTCCCAGTTTATTTTCTGGAGATTCTTTCAGACTGAGTTTGTGTGTTCTCCCACATCTGGGTCTCTGGTCCTTAAACCTCTTATGTTTGTAGTTGAACATTTCACATGCTGGTCTCATTTATGTGCACCACGACACACAGCCTTCTGAGAAGTCGTAAAATGTGCCTACTTATCCATGTCTATAAAAGAGGGCAGGGATTCGGCAAGTGGCAGATACAGGTAGGAAGTGTACAATGACTGTGTGCATTTTTGCTGTGGTTATTGCTGTGTGGATACAGGATCTCATGTGGCTTAGGATGGTCTTGATCTCCTGGTACTTATGCCTCTTCTTCTGAAGTGCTGGATGAGAGGCCTGAAATGACTATTTGCTGTTCCAATATGTGCATTTCATAAATATACTGTTAGAGTCATTTTTTTTTTTAGTAAAAAAAGGTCTCAAACAGCTTCTTCAGCAGTATTAACCTCCACTTCATGGACTCCATTCCCATTTAAAAGGATCAATGGCAAAAATTAGAATTGCTTACGCTGGGATGGAGGCTCATGCAAACCTCCTAAATTTAGGACACACAAGCAGCTCTGGACTCCTCTCCACCAGGACCGAATGGCACGACAGAAAACTGCATGCAAAGAAACTCCCTAAACTTAAGACTATTTGGAGACACTGCCTTATATGGTGATTCTCTTCTTCTTCCCCACTCTCTGAAATATCCTTGATGAATGTGTGCTGTTCCTCTTCTAATACACAGTGTGAGTTGATACACAGCCCACCAACGCTCCCCTACTCAGCTTCAACAGTGAGAAAAATCTAACCCTCAAGGGACATTTATATTTGTAGACACTTGAATTCCTCACCATAAACTTAACAACTTCTTACGTTTCCAAAATATAGGTGAAATTTGTGGTGATTTTGACAACTGGCTTTTTGATATTTTTTGCTGAAGTGTGTGAATACTGAAAAATCTAAGGACTTGGTCAAACATGCCCTCCTTAAAAAAATAGCATTTAGGGACACAACATACACTCATTGTAGAAGGCTCTCCTGTGGACGTGTGCAGCAGGTGATGAAGGACTCAGTAATCTCTCAGGTCCACAGTGTGATGTAGTACCACCGCTGCCACTTTAGTGCGGTATGAAAGGTGAAACTCTACTAGGAGCCCAGGGTGGTGCATCCCGTCGTTTATTCTGCATTCTAATGGCTTTACCTGCATGGGTACTTTCCCTGTATGCTGTCCCTCCATCACAGTGCTCCAGAAGAGGGAAGGGGTCCCCAGGGACTGGAGTCACAGAGTTGTGAGCAGCCATGTGGATACTAGGAATATGATAGCGGTTCCCTGGAAGAGCAACCAGTGCTCTGACCTGCTGAGGCATCACTTCAGCCCATGCCCTGGGCCTTTAAGCTCAGCATTCAGAAGGCAGATGCAAAGGGATCTTTGTGTTCCAGACCATCATGTTCCACGTAGCAAGTCCCAGGCCTAGGAAGTTTCAATAGAAAGACCCTATCTCCCAAAAAAACCTTTCTGATGATATTAATAAAAATATTTAATTATTATATATGATATTTTATATTAAAGTAAATATTTAGTTAAAATTATTTAATACTAATGAAAATATTTCTTCCATGGCTGCTGAGATGGCTGAGCAATGAAAAGCACTTACTGGTCTTGCAAAGAACCAGAACTAGATTCCCAGCATAGACATTAGGCACACGCAACCTTTTGACATTCCAATTCCAGTGTTTAAAGTGACCTATTTTGGCCCTCACAGGTACTCTAGCCCCCACCCCCTATACACACACAGAGACAGACAAAGACAGAAAGAGACACACACACAAAGCCACAAATAAATATATATAGCCTGCATGTTTCTGATAAGCTGCCTTTTCTTAATTTCAAATAAAAAACAGTTTTAAAACATACAATTTCCCATTATTTAATGAGAAAAGTACCTTTCAGAATGGAACTATCCAAACAGTATCTATTATTTCCACCATAATTATGCTTTAAAAATAGTTAATCCCCTTTTAAAACATCGTTCTTCTTTTAATTTTTATTTTCTTTTTATTAATTACAGTTTATTCACTTTGTATCCCAGCTGTAGCTCCCTCTCCCTTCCCCTCCAAATCCCATCTTCTTCTCCTATGTCCCTCCCCCAGTCCAATGATAGTTGAGGTCTTCCTCCCCTTCCATCTGCCCTAGTCAGGTCTCATCAGGACTGGCTTCTTTGTCTTCCTCTGTGGCCTGGTAAGGCTGCTCCCACCTCAGGTGGAGGTGATCAAAGAGCCAGCCCATGAGTTCATGTAAGAGATGGGCCCTTTCCTATTATTGGGGAACCCACTTGGACACTGAGCTGCCTTGGGTACTTCTGTGCAGGGGTTCTAAGTTATCTCCATGCATGGTCCTTGGTTGGACTATCAGTCTCAGAGAAGACATCTGTGCCCAGAATTTTTAGTTCTGTTGCTCTCCTTGTGGAGCTTCTTTTCCCTCCAGGTCTTTCTATCTCCCCCTTCTTTCATAAGATTCCCTGCACTCTGCCCAAAGTTTGGCCATGAGTCTCAGCATAAGTTTTGATACCCTGCTGGGTGGAGTCTTTCAGAGGCTCTCTGTGATAGGCTCCTGTTAAAACATCATTCTTACATGCAATTTGTTATAATATCTACAATGAAGCAAATGTCTCAAAACTCTCAGTTCATAGCATGGTAACTGTGAATTGATAAAGACCCACATAAGCAAAATTATATTGAGGTCCATTTACTTTCTCTGTGTGCATAGAAGTCCTGGCACCAAAATGATTGCAAATTGCTGACTTAATCTCCACCAAGCTGAACTCAGAAGGATGTTGTTAACTGGACAAGAATTAGGGTACGCAATTTGTTCCCGGGCACCGCTTCCAGAAAACCTTCCGCACAGGTGGGTCTGAGGCAGGAAACAGGACTCTAGAGATACAACTCCCAGGAATTTATCTTTCCATTACTCATCCACATCTGCCTCACTCACTCCCATAGAGAATTCTAAGATAGGCAAGCAGCCTCTATGATGTCATGCTCATAAATTTGTCAAAGTCCAGCTCTGACAGGGTCAGAGGAAACTGAGGCGGGTGGACACAGAGTCAGCCAAAGGGGTCAGGGCTAACAACTCCTGGCATCTGGGGTTTGTCTGTCTGTATGCATGCATGTATGTTTGTATATATGTGAAGATGTTGAAGCTCATTTACTTCATCCATTGTATGAGTGTATGTGTGCATGATTTTTTCTTTTGCTTTCTTTTTTCATGCCAGTTCACAAAAAGTTAAGAGGTTCAAAGCCCTTAGGCAGCTGGCAGGGCTGTCCTGCCACTTTCAGAGTTAATGAGCTCCTGGCTACAGGTAACTAAGTTTTACCCTGCAGAGAAAACTACAGAGCAATTACATGGCTGACGCTATGTACACATTCCCAGTATTTCCCTGGCCTGTCAGAGCTGGACTTTGGCACTCCACTGGCTACTGGAGATGGTCCTGACCCAGAACCAGACTAAAGCAGATAAGTTCCAGTTCTGAAAAAAATGTTTTGAGAAGTTGTAGCACCCAAGAAGGTTTTGCCTCCATTGTCACCCAACCAAAGTCTCCTGGCTTTTCCTGCTGGTCTGCCTATCTAGCGCCCTTCTCCACCCTTAATCCAAGCCCTGAGCCCTCTATCTCTCCAAGCTAGTGCACGTGCCAGGGGTCCCCAGAGGAGGGCTGGGCTCTCACTGTCTGCATTGTTTCCAGTTCACACTCCATAATGTAGTCACACAGCCTTGTGTCCAGCCTGGACCTCTGAGAACCTTGTGTGTTGCCTTAGGGCATGATAGATCATGAGCAGTTGGTGGGCCCCCACTCACTGAATCCCCAGTAAAGGAGCCAAGAACCAGGTGGATGAAGAACAGTGGGAGCAGCAGACATAGACAGCACAGGGCCATGACCAGTTTCAGAGGGAGCCTGTGGAGCATGCTGCCCTTCTCGTACCAGATGAAGACCGTGAGACCTGGCACAGTGGTCTCCACACCTGAGTAAGGGGAGCAGGGCGGTCTCTGACATAAACTTGGTTGCCTGTTCTTGGATCACTTCCCTGATCACTAGGGTCAGATGGCAAGGGAGGAGGACCCCCCTTCCAGTGGACTAGGGGAGGGGAATAGAAGGGAAGAGGGAGTGAGAAAAGGAAGGACGGGGAGATGAAGGAGGGGGTTACAATTGGGATATAAAGTGAATAAATTGTAAAAACTAAAAATTAATAAATTTAAATTTTTTAAAAAATTAAAAATTTTAAAAAAGAAAGAAAAACTGGCGGGGGTCCCCTGGGTTTCAGTCTGGGGTTAGGCCTTAGGCTGTGGGCCTCACAGACACCCTGGACCTGAGAGCCACAATTTGGTTTCCATTTCGGTTGATGTCCAAATCCCACAGGTCGAAGGATAGGGCAGGGCTGTGTGGGTGATAGTGGCCCCTCTAGCTAGCCCAGGAATTCTCAGTCTGAAGATGTCTGCCTGCCCTGGTGGCTGCCCTGAGGATACTATTTGTCGTAGTTTGATTAAGAAAGGAGCACATAGGCTCAGCCCCAGTTATCATAACTGTTGGAGAAGGATTAGGAGATGTGGCCATGTTGGAGGAGGTGTGTCACTGTGAGTGGGCTTGGGGGTTTCCAAAGCAGAGCAGATGGGAGCTCCCAGCTACTTCTCCAGCACCAGGTCTGACTGCCTGCTTTCACGCTCCTCCTCCAAGCTGAAGGTAAGGAAGGAAACTCTTCCCTTCTGCCCTGAGACTGAAGGTCCTGTCTCCTGAGGCTTCCTCCTCAGCAGGGAGCAGCTGAAATAGTTATTATGAGTGGCATGAAAGGGAAAGAGTACTCGTGGCTGTCCTGACTTGAAATGAGAGAGGGCCTCTCCAGAGGGATCACACTTGTCTCAGGACAGCTGAGTTGGTCAGTTAAGTAGCAGTTCCTTTCCATCTGCATTGGAAACTGTGGTCTCTCTCAGGCCTGTTCACTGTCCACACGCAATGACACTGGAAGTCTGACTCCAGCGTTGCTGAGTCTTAAGCCACAATGGGAGAAAGATAAACCAGACCTATGCCCTTAGGTACAGTTCAGTCATGTAGAAGAAAAGCACAAGTAAGAAATTCTGATCAGCACCTTTAAACTCAGTGACAATCTGAAAAGTTGATGAAACACTGAAATGGTCCAAATCTCAAGAGTTTCCATTCCAGAGGTTCTGTCCTCTCATCCTCTCCCCATCAACACCAGACGCTTAAGGGTTTCACATTTTAATGCTGTAACAGAAGGCTGGACATCCTAGGAACTTTACCTTCCAGTGGACAGCAAAACAAGACCAGGTCAAAGCCTTTGAAAACTGAACTACAGGAGGAGGTATTGGCTGGCTGAGGTCCTCCATGGGCTCCTGTATATATGACAAGTATCTCAGACACAAGCCACCACTCTAACCACTGGAAAGCCACAATTTTTACACCTAGGAATAGAATCTTTTATTAGAGGTCATGAAGGCGACTAGAGAGATCTCCTGAATCCCATCTCAGACACGTTTCCCGAACCGTGACTGCAGATGCAGAGAAGGATGAGGAAACATGATGGAAGACTGTTCACGAAGAGGACTGACTGGACTCCTGGTGTCTGTTCTACACAGGAGCCTTTCCCTGTGACCTCTGAGAGTGAGGTCTCTGCCTCCTCTGTCACTGAAGCGATAAGTGATGCTTCACAAAGGAGTTAATGTCAGCACCTCAGCCCAACGCTGTGTAAGCACCTGTGTGGACGCTATTTTCTCTCATGTGTCAGGGCACACTCACAGCGTGGGCGTGATAGTCCAATGCAGACATGACCTCAGACCCTGCCCCTTACTGACCTTCAGTTCTCCTCGTCCATATCAGAAAAGTCACCACAGCTCCCATTAGCAGAGCTCCAGGAACCAGGGCAGTAACAGTAGCCGTGACGGGGATGGTGGGCTGAGGAGGCTCTGGGAAGGGAAAGGAAGGAAGCAAGAGTGAGGCCTCTGACCCCAGCTCTCAGTCTTGACCCTGTTCCCTCGGCCCACAGGACTCCCACTCTCTCTGTGAGCAGTCTCTGTGCTCACTCCCAGTTCTTACTCCAACTCTCCATATCAAGATTATAAAATGAACACATACTAGCAGAGACTCAGCCTGCACTGTTCACGCAGGATGAAGACCTTTGTTCCCGAGGCTCAGGTGGCCCCTTGTGTTACCCTGACAGGTCTCTGACTCTGGTCCTCTCCACAGTGTGACATCTGTTCAGCCACAGGGGAAATAATCTTATTAACATCTTTGGATCATCTTTGCTCTGTCAACAACTTTGTCTAGTTCCTGATTTTATTGGAATGGCTTTGAGTTTCTATTTAAATTGATGTTGGCTATGGGCTTGATGTAAACAAACTGCCTTTATAATATTGAAGTATGTACCTAATCTCTCCTGGACTTTTATCATGATGGAGTATTAGATTTTTTTAAAAGACTTTTTCTTTTCTTATTTATTTATTTGTTTGTCTGTTGTTTAGTTTTCAAGACAAGGTCTCTTTATGTATCCCTGGCTGTCCTGAAACTAGTTCTGTAGACTAGGCTGACCTCAAAGTCACAGGGAACCTCATGCCTCTGTCTCCTGGATTAAAGGCATGCACCACCATTGCCAGGCTTGTCATAAACCTTCTCTGCACCATGTAATGAGATGATCATGTGGTTTTGTCTTTCATTCTGTTTATATGATGGACTACATTTATCAATTTACATATGCCATGATGAACCATCCCTGTACCTCTGGGATGAAGTCTACTTGATCATGATGGATGATATTTTGATGCATTCTTGGATTCAGTTTGCAAGTATTTTGTTGAGGATATTTGTACCTATGTTCATAAGGAAACTTGGTCTCTAATGCCCTTTCTTTGTTGGGTCTTTATGTTGGGTATCAGGATAACTTTGGCCTCATACAGCAAATTGGGCACTACTTCTTCATTTCTATTTTGTAGAATAAATTGAGGAATATTACAATTAACTTATCTTTGAAAGTCTGGTAGAATTCTAGAATTCTGCCCTAAAACCATATGGCCCTGGTTTATTTTTGTTTTGCTAATTAATTAACTAATTATTTTCTGTATTTAGTTTTGTTAGGGGGATTTTAATGATTGCTTCTATTTCACTTGGACTTATAAGTCTGCTTCAATTGCTTATCTGACACTGGTTTAACTTTAAGAAGCGATATGTAGGGAAAATTATCCATTTCTTTTAGATTTCCAACTTTCTGGAGTACAGGTTTTGAAAGTGTGTCCTTACTTTCTGGATTCCCTGGGTGGCTGTTGTTTTACCTCCTTTTATTTCATAATTTTGTTAATTTGGATCTTCTCTCTCTCTCTTTCTGCTTTTTACTCAGTTTGAATAAGGGTTTGGCAATTGTACTGATTTTCTCAAAGAACCAACTCTGTTCCATTTATTCTTTGTTGTTGTTTGGGGAGGTTGTGTGTTTGTTTGTTTTTTCTATTTTATTCATCTCTGCATTGTGATTCATTGTTTTTCTCTCTACTCCTTTTGGGTGTGATTTCTTCTTTCTGTTCTAGAGCTTTCAGGTATGCTGTTAAGTGACTAGTATGAGATCTCTCCATTTTTAAAAAAAAATATAGACACTAAATGCTATGAAATTGCCTTTCAGAACCACCTTCACTGTGTCCCATAAGTTTGAGTATGTTGTGTACTCATTTTCATTCTGTTCTAGGAAGTCTTTAATTTTTTTCTTAATTTCTGCCTCAACCCATTTTGCCTTCAGTAAAAGTTGTTCAGTTTCCTTGAGTTTGTAGGTTTTCTCTTGTTGATATCCACCTTTAATCCATGGTTGTCAGATGGGGTGCAGGGTGTTATTTCAATTTTTTAAAAACTATTGATATTTTTTTGGTGTCTGAGTATATGATCAGTTTGGGAGAATGTTCCATGAGGTGCTGAGAAGAAGGTGTATTTTTTGTGTGTTTTGGTGAAATATTCTGTAAATATCTGTTAGGTTCATTTGGATTATGACATCAGTTAGCTCCAGCATTTCTCTGTTTAGTTTTTGTCTGGATGCCCTGTCTATCGGTGAGAGTCAAGTATTGAAGTCTTCCACTATCAGCAAGTGAGGGACAATATATGATTTAAGCTGTAGCAATGTTGCTTTTACAAATTTGAGTGCCCTTATATTTGGTGCATACATGTTAAAAATTGCAATGATCTTTTAGTTAATTTTTTTATTTGATGAGGCCTTAGTACCATTCCCTAAGTCTTTTGATTAGTGTTGCTTTGGAGTATAGTTTGCCAGACATTATAATGGCTACACCATCTTTCTTCTTAGGTCTGTGTTCTTGGAATACCTTTTTCCATCATTTTTACCCTGCTGTCTATCCTTGATATCAAGGTGTATCTCTTGGATGCAGCAGAATGATGGAGCCTGCTTTTGCATCTATTCTGTTAGTGTGTGTGTGTCTGTGTTTTAAATTGTGCAATTAAGACCAAAGATGTTGGGAGGTATTAATGAATAGTGTTTTTTTTAAAATTCCTGTTATTTTGTTGTTCTTATTGGTCTATATGTGTATGTATTTCCTTCTCTTGATTTTCTAGTTTGAGATTAGACATTCCTTATATTTCTCTGGGTGTGATTAATCTCTTTAGGGCCAAGTTTTCTTTCTAGTGCTTTTTAAAAACATAACTTACTTATTTTTCTTTTCTGTGCAGTGGTGTTTTGCCCACATTTATGTCTGTGTTACAGACAGCTCTGAGCTGCCACGTGGGTACTGGGAACGGAACTCAGGTCCTCTGCAAGAGCAGTCAGTGCTGAGCCATCTCTCTGGCTCTTGTAGTGCTTTCTTTAGGGGTGGATTTGTAGATAGATATTAATTAACTTTGGTTTTATTACAAAATGTTTTTCTTTTTACATGTACTGTGATTGATAGCTTTTCTGGGTATAGTAGTCTAGGTTGGCATCTCTGATGTTTTCAAGTTTGTAGAAAATCTGTCCAGGCCATTCTTGATTTTAGAGCCTCAACTAGGAAGTCAAGGGTAATTCTAATAGGTCTGCCTTTATGTGTTACATGGTCTTTTTCCATTCATCTTTTAATGTTTTTCTTTTTTTAATGTAATTTATTTATTTTTATATTAATTACAGGTTAGGTACTTTGCATCCCAGGCATAGCCCCTCCCTCATTCCTTCCCACTCTCCACATCCCTCCCTCATCTCCTCCCCGCCCCCCTCCAAGTCCACCGTGGGGGAGGACCTCCTCCTCTTCCATCAGACCCCAGTTCGTCTTGTCTCTTCAGGGCTGGCTGCAATGTCCTCCCCTGGGATCTAGCCAGGCTGTTACTCCCTGGCCTGTATGGGGGAGGGTCAAAGAGCCAGCCATGGAGTTCATGACAGAAACAGTCCCTGTTCCCCTTACTAGGGTCTTCAGTTGGACACCAAGCTACCATGGGCCACATCTGAGCGGGGGTTCTAGGCCATATCCATACATGGTCCTTGGTAGGAGAAACTGTCTTGTAAAAGACCCCTGTGCCCTGCTCAGTTTGGTCTTTGTGGAGCTCTTGTTCTCCCCAAGTCTTACTAACTTCCCCTATTTTCATTATTATTCCCAGCCCTCTGCCGAAGGCTTGGTTGTGAGTCTTAATATCTGCTTTGATACATTGCTATATTGATTCTTTCAGAGGCCCTCTTTGGTATTATCCTGTCCTGTTGCTTGTTTTCTCCTCCATTCAATGTCCTCCCGGAGCCCGCCAGCAGAGCAGAACGGGGTTCTGAGTCGGGAGTGAGGATTGAAATTAATAATGCACACTACACATAATTATGTTCTGAGAGGCTTCTGGTCGCTTGCTCATGGCCCTAATGAGCCCTAGAGCATCAATACCCTCTGCACCTGAAAAGCCACGAGAGCAGACAGCCTTCTTTATTTATACAGTTTACATGAGGGGTTAATTTTCACAAGGAAGTGAGGCAGAGTTGAGACTTCAAGCAAGCTCTCCCACCTGCTGTCACTAAACAAAAGGCGAATGGACTTGCAAATCCTTCCCTGTCTCCAAGGGAAGGCCTGGAAAAAAAACCTGTCTTCCTGTGCTGAGACTAGCATATCAAACAGCTGCCACACCCGGCTCACCACAATTCCCCCTTTTATATTTATTAAAAAAGATATTTATAAGACCATAACTTATGAGTTATGGAGCAGAAGATTGTGCCTGTCTTAGGTTGTTTCTCCCAACGGAATATTCATATCCATAATTTGGCATATGATTTTTATCATTTATGCCCCGCTGGACCGAATAATCCCTGGAGAAAATTTACCCGTCTCTGGCTAGCCAACCTCTGCTAGGGAAGGAATGTGGGAGGGTCAGTGTTGACGGCAGCTCAGCTCAGTTTAAGCATTCTAAAAGGCTTTCAGGCACTTCTATTGTTATTGAAAGGAGCTTATCTCCCATCGCAAGCCAAGTCCAAAATAACACGCCTTAAAAGTGACTTAACACAAAACTCCCCGTGTAAATATCAACTTTTGAAAGACATTTACAGTAACCAATGCAAAATTCTGTCAGAACAGTTTGAAAGCTTACAAATACAGTGCTAGTTACAATGTAGGCAGGGAACATTAACATTTCCAAATAACAGAGCAAAAGGAGAATTTACATAGGCAGTTACCGAACTTCCCAAGGATTTCTGGAACAAGTTTGTTTTGGTTTGCTGAAAACCAGAGTCAAAACAAAGTTTTAAAGTCAGTCTTTGCTTTTACTTTTCCTGTTTTTGTCAAGAATTGTCCCTATTAACGGAGCAATCAAGTTCGGTTTTTTGGATAAGAGATTTCTCTCTCTGTATGATGTCTTCTTCCAGGAACATAATGAGACGAAGGAGTGAGTCTCACAGTTTTGTTTCATTCTCAGTCAGGACGGAATTTATACTTCTTTGTTTTGCTTCTGGGGAACAGCTTCTGCAAACCGCACCAGCCTTTCCGGGATCCACCTGGCTCCTTCTGCATCCTGTGGAAAAACACAAACATAACCTCTTCCCCAAATTAGTACGGGGTCGGGGCCTTGCCATAATCCAGTAATTGGATCTTTCCATTTCACCAGGGCATAATTATCCTTGGTGTTAGGATGCCACAATCGGTCAGTCGCAGAGCGGCCTTGTACATCCACATTTTAAAAATTTAAAATAAAAAGAGCATGATTAATATAATTTTTTGGTGTTTGGGGATATAGCTCTCCCCTTTTTATTTTTTGCAATTGGTTTTTAAGAGAACCATGGGCCCGTTCCACAATTCCTTGGCCTTGAGGGTTATATGGAATGCCCGTTTTATGACTTATATTCATTTGC
>CM053756.1:57100059-57117197 GCA_028658305.1 Pachyuromys duprasi | reverse complement strand
TTCCCCACTCTCAGTGTCTTGATTATTACAGGAAAACTAACAGGAGGAGGAGTACTCAGAATAGAAACGTATGGAGCTCATTCATGTTACCCCTGATTTCAGAGTTTATCAGTGCTTTAACCATGCTCAGCACCTGCCCCATGTCCAGAGAGAGATGGACACTTCTCATCCATCTCAGCATGAAAACCCTTGTTCAGTACCTTACAGATGGTGAAAGTACCTACCCGTGAAAAAGTAATTTGTGCCCAGTGTGCTCCTTAT
Organism: Pachyuromys duprasi; assembly: GCA_028658305.1. Taxonomy (NCBI): domain Eukaryota; kingdom Metazoa; phylum Chordata; class Mammalia; order Rodentia; family Muridae; genus Pachyuromys; species Pachyuromys duprasi. Next base: position 57,116,936 of record CM053756.1, on the reverse strand, counting down.
GTATGCTGCAAGCTCATTTAAGCCATTTGATTTATGCTCCATAATTTACGTTGCTATCATAGCAGATTGTGAGGAATAGTCTTAATTGTACCTTTAAATCATCATATGTCCATGTCATTAAGTCAGGGTGTTAGAATTTGAACAGTCTTTGAAATGTGTGAATGTCTCTTCAATACACTGATTGAAAGCAAGAAAAAAGCACTTGCTGAGCACTGCAGTGTACTAATACAATCACAGGTCCAGGTGTTTGATTTCCCCCACCCATGTTTAGTTTGCTAGAAGGTTCAGGTACTGTACCCATTGTGTGCAAAATGATTTTTAAAAATTTGGTCAAAAACAAATTTTATCTTATTTTAAAAACAATTAATAGAAACTGATTTTTTCTCATCTAAGAGTAGACTAAAAGTAAAGCTTTGAACCCATTCATCGCTGTGAGTGTCTATAGAAGCACGGCCTCTTACAGGATGCTGGTAGGAGGTGATAGCAATCTGGAACACATTTGAGGAGGTATGGCCCCTTCTGCTGTGAGTCCTTCTTCTAGAGGCTCATTCCACATGAACACTGGGGCATGTATGTTCAAGTAATATAATGGACTCCATGCAAGTACCAGCAGTAAGTGAAGCGATTTAGCCAGGCATCTCAGCGACAAGAAGGTTCTTTGCCAGCTGACCCTGAAGCTCTGCCAGCAGAGGGCAGTAGAGCACCATGAAGGGAAAGCATAAGCTTTCTGCATGAGCTTCCTGCAGTGTGTGCCCTGGTTTTCCAGCATCTGCTCCCATAGCCCCAGAACCAGCTGCATCACCCAGGGGCTGCAGTTCACAGCAACACCAGCAAACAGCAGCTTTCTCAGAAGCCCTCCTGAGCTTTCACTCTGGAGTGGGCTGCTGTGAGCAGGGTTTGATTGAACTCTACCATAGCAGAGCTACCTTGAGGTCCTTGTAATTCTCTCTTAGTGAGGCAGAAGTCACAGCTCCTCTTGTTTCTCAAAGACTAACTCGTGCTTGGTCTTCATGGTCAATTGCAGACGATGTGGAGTTACCTAAGAGACACACTGTTGGGCATGTGTTCAAGGGCATCTGCAGAGAGCTTTAACTAAAGGAAGGTGGCACCATACCCATAGGCTGTGGCCCCAGACTGAATAGAAGGGGACAAAGGAAAAGCCTGGTGAGCACTGCATTCCTGGTTCTCAGTGTCCTGAGCTGCTGAGGTGGGAGCAAACAGCCTTGATCCTGCTGCCTGTCACATGGAACTGCTTATCATCCTCCCTCCTCTGCCATGACAGGCCATTCCTTCCAACTGTGAGCCGAAATAAACCTTTTATCTTAAGTTGTTCTCGTCATGTAGTTTGTTATACCAAGAAGAAAAGCCACTAATTTTTCTGAGAGCAACCATTCTCCTGAACTCCAATTTAAGTGTCAGGATAAATTAGCTCATTTTCACTATTATTTTCCTGAAGTTCATTTTTTCATTCATATATTATTCAAGATCAGTTGCAGATCTGTATACTAGGATCTCAGATGGCAAAGCATCCTTTGGGAATCTTACTGGCTGTCATGACAAATCTGGAAGATTACCAAATGCTCTTAATCACTGAGTCATCTCAACTCCAGTCACTTGGTTCTGTTTGAATGAGGCAAAGTTTCAACGTAGCCTGAGCTGGCCTCATACCCACTAATAGTTGTAATAGTTGTAATAATCAACTCCTGATTGCTAGGAGTATAGACATAATACCACAGCTGGTTTGTGCTCTCTGGAGATCAAATCCAGGTCTTTCTGCTCTTAGACAAACACTATACCTACTGAGCTACATCTCAGCCCCTTGCCTTTGTTTGAAACCTATAAGCTTTGATTCTGTATTACAACTCATTCTGTAGTTCATAAAATGAATTAAATATCTGTCTTTTACGAGACTGCAGAATAAGCCTTGATCCCTTAGGAAGTTCCTGACACCATTTAAAGTTTGTTTTTATATATTGTGTGTGTGTTTGGCTTGCATGTACATATGTGCACCATGTGCATACACTGCCATTGAAAAGGTGGAATGGAGATTCAGACTGCTGCTGAGGAAGACTAAGGTAAAAGGAGTAATCATGATGCACTGATACATTGATTTATTTCGTAGTTTACTTTAAGCACTGCATGCATCACTCATTTCTTTTTCTGTTTTTTTTGTTTATTAAATTTTAATTTTTTATATTAATTACAGTTTATTTACTTTGTACCCCAGCTGTAGCCCCCTCCCTCATTCCCTCCAAATCCCTCATCTCCTCCCTGCCCCTTTCTAAGTCCATTGATAGGGGAGGTCCTCCTCCCTTCCATCTGACCCTAGCTTATCAGGTCTCAACCAGGACTGGCTGCAATGTCCTACACTACTCATTTCTAAGCATAATGTCATTTGCTACCTGGAACAGAATGACCTGGAGAAATAGCTGAAACAATGGGTCTCTGGCCTTAACAGTCTGCTGACAAATTATCAAAAACTCAGTGGTTAACGTGACCACACATTTCCATAGAAAGCTTTGGAAGCGTTAAGAAGTTCTGAGTTGGTGCTGAAGAGCTCCAGTGCTCAAAATCACTAACGCTATCTTGAGAGCTTAGATATTATTATCACTGTTGTAGTCAACTGGGGAAGAGATTGGTGGGCGGTGAGTGGACTTTTATACTTTTTATGTTGCAGGAGGAGGACAATGCACCTCTAACTCCACTGCAAAGGGGTGCAGGGTGGGCAGGAGGAGGACAATGCACCTCTAACTCCACTGCAAAGGGGTGCAGGGTGGGCAGGAGGAGGACAATGCACCTCTAACTCCACTGCAAAGGGGTACAGGGTGGGCAGGAGGAAGACAATGCACCTCTAACTCCACTGCAAAGGGGTGCAGGGTGGGCAGGAGGAAGAGCTCCACCAGCTCTGTGTAGCAGCAGAGGCAGGTTCAATGGTCTGGAGAAATAGATCATTAGGCAGGGCTGAGAACCCAGAGTGGAGAAGGGAGCAGAGGGTTCTGGATGTGTTTCTTTTGTCCCTCCTAATACCCTCACTTGCCCTGTGGATGATGCCCAGGGCCATTACAGCCAGGTACAGCAGGAAGAGAGCCTCGTAACAAAGGTTGCCATCCTGCTTGAAGAGTGGAACCCTGCTAGGAGGTGTTCACTTTATAATCTTGATATGGAGGAAGCTTAGTGGCTACTCCAAGAATTCCCAACTGTGATACAGACATTTATGTTTGACTCATGGGAAGATGAACTCCTGGAGGAGGAATCAATAGGGCCCTTCCTCCCCAGCTCAGGTCCGGCTCTGGGCCTGTTCACATGGGCAGTTTCTGTGGACAAATTGCTTTTCCTTTTGTCCTAGTCCTGGTCACAGCATCGTTCTGAGTCCAGATCAGATGCAGATGAGTCAACAAGTCTCAAATACTGAGATGTCAGGAGCTCTACAGTCTGAGAGATTGATCAGCCCGCAAAGTTCTCTTGCTTATGGACATCAATCCATTTTCACCTCTTCAGAACTGTGAGGCTGCGGACATTTGCATCATTGAACACATTAATAAGAAAGTCTATGTAGTTAGAATGTTTAAGAAAGTAATAACTGTTTCCCAAAAGACAAGGGTATGATAAAAAATTATACATGTTAACCTTTCTGCCAGATTTTTATCCTCATCTTTCCCAGTAGAAATTCCTTGGATTAAGAATCTCCTTTTTAATCTGTTTGTAGTATGTACAGTGTAGAGAGTGCACTTTCCCCAGGAGTATACAGGAAGAATATTTGAAGATTATTTTAATTTTTGGTTATGTGTATGTTTGTGTACCTGTGGGTATGAATGTTGGGAGTGCAGTTGTCTGTGGAGGCTAGAAGGGGATGTTAGAATCCCTGGAGTAGGATGCACAGGAGGTTGTGAGCTCCCACACTTTTGGACTCCAACTCTCATCCTCTACATGGTGTAGACATCTCTCTAGGCACAGCTAAAATATTTTTTATTAACATCTCCAACTCATCCTGCCAAAAGCAATTTACAGATTCAATGCAATTCCCATCAAAATACCAACACAATTCTTTCCAGACCTTGAAAGAACAATTCTCAACTTCAAATGGAAAAACAAAAAAACCAAGAATTTCCAAAATGATCCTGTACAACAACAGATCGTCTGGAGGTATCTCCATCCCTGATCTCACGCTATATACAAAGCAATAGTAATAAAAACTGTGTGATACTGGCACAGAAACAGACTGGTGGATCAATGGAATTGAATAGAAGATCCAGAAATAAACCCAAACATACACAGATACTTGATTTTTGACAAAGAAGACAAAACCATACAATGGAAAAAAAGATAGCATCTTCGACAAATGGTGCTGGTCCAACTGGATGTCTACATGTAGAAAAATGCAGATTGATCCATATTTATCACCCTGCACAAAACTAATGTCCAGGTGGATTAAAGATCTCAACATAAAACCAGACACACCAAATCTGTTAGAAGAAAAAGTGGGGAAGAGCCTTGAACTCATTGGCACAGGAGACTACTTCCTGAACAGAACACCAACAGCACAGGCTCTAAGATCAACAATCAATAAATGGGACCTCATGAAACTGAAAAACAGAGGACACTGTCATCAGAACAAAATGACAGCCTACAGACTGGGAAAGGATCTTCACCAACCCTATATCTGACAGAGGTCTAATATCCAGAATATATAAAGAACTCAAGAAGTTAAACAACAACAAATCAAGTAACCCAATTAAAAAATGGGGTATAGTGCTAAACAGAGAATTCTCTACAGAAGAATATCTAATGGCAGAGAAACACTTAAAGAAATGCTTAACATCCTTAGTCATCAGGGAAATGCAAATCGAAACGACCCGAGATTTCACCTTACACCATCAGAATGGCTAAGTTCAAAATCTCAAGTGACAATACATGCTGGAGAGGATATGGAGAAAGGGGAACCCTCCTCCATTGCTGGTGGGAACGTTAGCTTGTACTTTGGAAATCAATCTGGTGCTTTCTCAGACAATTAGAAATAGTGCTTCCTCAAGATCCAGCTATATCTCTTCTGTAATATATCCAAAATATGCTCAAGAACACAACAAGGACACTTGCTCAATCATGTTCATAGTAGCTTTATTCATAATAGCCAGACCTGGAAACAACCCAGATGTCCGCTAACTGAGGAATGGATACAAAAATTGTGGTACATTTACATAATGGAATACTACTCAGCAATTAAAAACAAGGAAATCATGAAATTGGCAGGCAAATGGTGGGAATTAGAAAAGATCATCCTGAGTGAGGTATCCCAGAAGCAGAAAGACACACATGGTATGTACTCACTTATAAGTGGATATTAGACATATAATATAGGATAAACATAATAAGATCTGTACACCTAAAGAAGCTAAGCAAGAAGGAGGACCTTGGGTAAGGTGATCAATCCTCACTCAGAAAGGCAAACCAGATGGATATCAGAAGAGGGAGAAAACAGGAAACAGGACAGGAGCCTACCACAGAGGGACTCTGAAAGACTCTACTGAGCAGTGTATCAAAGCAGACGCTGAGGCTCATAACCAAACTTTGGGTAGAGTTCAGGGAATCTTATGAAAGAAGGGGGAGATAGAAAGACCTGGAGGGGACAGAAGCTCTACAAGGATAGCAACAGAAACAAGAAATTGGGGCCAGGGTTCTTTTCTGGGACTGATACTCCAACCAAGGACCATGCATAGAGATAACCTAGAACCCCTGCATAGATGTAGCCCATGCCAGCTCAGTGTCCAAGTGAGTTTCCTAGTAAGGGGAACAGGGACTGCCTCTGACATGAACTCAGTGGCTGGCTCTTTGATCATTCCACCTTCCTGAGGGGGGAGTAGCCTTGCCAGGCCACAGAGGAAGACAATGCAGCCACTCCTGATGAGACCTGATAAACTAGGGTCAGATGGAAGGGGAGGAGGACATCCCCTCTCAGTGGACTTGGAGAGGGGCGTGGGAGGAGATGAGGGAAGGTAGGATTGGGAGGGAATGAGGGAGTGGGTTGCAGCTGGGATACAAAGTGAATAAACTATAATTAATATAAAAAATAAAAAATCTCCAGCTCAATTTGCTCTTTCTGAGTCTAGCCTGGACTCACATCCACAGGCCTCTACCCCTGAGTGCTGAGATTAAAGTGTGGGTCACCACACTGGTTAAGATGGGGACTTTTAGCTTTGATACATCACTGGGGTTGTATCACAGTAGACACAGGGGCTACTGACATGCAGTCGTTTGAAACATCCTCAAATCCTTCAGAATGCGCTGCATCCACATCCACCAGAGCGCCTTGTTCATGAGTGCATGCTGGTTAGTCTCAGAAGTCTTTCAGTGTGCCTACACTTCAGTACATTTTATCAAATCTCACTGGTCAATATCACCACAGAGCTCACCAGAGAAATTTGTAAGCATTTGAAGTGGTTATGCTTACGGTGTGCTTCAAGGGCTCCCAAGCTGGAACTGTTCTGAGAGCTTGGAGTTCATCAGCACTGCAGTGGGCTGTAGAAGGATGGAAAGCAATTGACTCACACTTTATATTGTACCAGAAACAGCACAGAGTTGTTAGGTATGCCCTTGGCAGTCCTTTGTGGGTACCCAGATGCCTGCTGCACCCCTGAGGAATCCTTTGCAGTGTCACACCCCAGAAGTTAGTGGTCTCAGCCCTAGCCAGTCCCCCATGGGTGGGCTCTCAGATGCTGCTCACACTCTAGACATGCCTTTGGAGGTCTGGCTTTGAATACTGGCCTGGCCTCTGTCAGGACTTCCTGATGTCTAGGGAGCACACACTTGGAACCTGGATCAATGGTCTGTGCAGACCTTGGGTCTGTCCAGATTTCTACCTCAGTGAATTCTGCATGGTCTGACTGAAAGTTTCTCCCTCCCTGTGTATGCAATCTGCCAGGTTTCAGTGTACATTCCTATGCAAGTGCTCTGACTGCCCTGAGTGTGGTTACTGCAGGGTCAGGGACTAACCAGCCACCAGCTCAGCAGAAGTCTTTGGGAAATGGCACTGAACACTGCTCTGTTTGGGTGCTGAGGAAAGAGGGTTTCCACTCTCCTGCTGTGGCTGCAGCTTTTGTCTCCCAGGCTCCCTCTCTTCCACCTTCAATATCTGTTACTGCATGAGCAATGGGAATTTTCAGGGGTTTCTGTCTTTCCCATCGCTCTGGTCACTTCCATGGGGTGAGGGTGTCTCTAGATCCAGCAGCCCCCCTTTATGAACTCTGTGTTGCTGAGAAGCTACAGGATTCTGGCTGCCACTTTGATAGTTTTTACCCAAATCACCCGACCTTGTTCCTGGCAGAGCTTCCCACGTGTGCCCCTGAGTCCCAGCCTCATCAGGCTTTCTTTCAGCCTCTGCAGAGAGTTAGACTTGCCCTCAGGGCTGCGCAGGAGTGTGCTGTCACTCTCCTCTGTGTCCCCTGTCTCTGACAGCAGCAGGGGTGTTTCTGTCCAGCTTCCACATGAAAGCACCTGAACACAGGGCTCTTTGTGGGATTGTCAACAGAATGGTTTGGGGTCAAAACCTGGTTTCTGACAGCTTTAATAAGCAGTCTTGACTACCCATTTCCAATAAGCCTTGTGAAGTGGAGCAGGGAAAGGAAATTTAGAAACAGGGAAGAACAATGAGGTCAGTGGCTGCTGGGTACCCACCAAGTTCACCTTTAGGATCCTGACATGCGGATTAGGTTTAAGCACAGGACAGGACGACTTTTCCCTGGTCTGTCTGTAGTGTGTCCTGTATTTCTTTGCTAATGAACTAGAGATTTATGGTCATTGCTCACATCACCTCACAGCTGTTATGTAACTTTCCCCAGTTTGTTCTCTGGAGGTTCTATCAGCGTGTGCCTGCGTGTTCCCCTCCATCACGGATCTTTATGGTCTTGAAATTCTGATCCTCCTTCCTCTGCCTTCCAAGTGCTGTGTTTACTTGAGTGTGCCATGACACCTAGCTCATCTCAGACACTCTAATATATGTCTACTTATCCTTGTCTAGAAAATTACCATAACTCACCATGAGAGATTTGTAGACAGAAAGTATACATTGACTATGTGAATTTTTATTGTTGTCTTGTTCTTTGAGAAAGGAATATCCTCCAGTTCAGGAAGGCCTTGAACTCCTCTCCTTCCCTATTGCTGAGATTACAGGTATGCACTATCATGTCCTGCCACATTAGACAAATTCTGTTAATATACTATTGTGGAATATTTTCAATACAAACAATAAAATGGTTCTGAACTGTAATAGAATCCATGCCAATTTAAAAGAATCAAAGAGAAATTCGAATTCTAGAGACTGACATATTTTAAAATGGCCAGGTTCTCAACAGTGACCTAAACATTTCACATTAGACCAGGGTTTCTCAACCTGTGGGTCACGACCCCTTTGTCAAACCTCTATCTCAAAAAATATTTACATAGCAAGACAAATTACAGTTATGATCTTTTCCAGTTCCCACCATTTACCTGAAAATTTCATGATGTCCTTGTTTTTCATTGCTGAGTAATATTCCAATGTGTAGAGGTACTACAATTTCGGTATCCATTCCTCAGTTGAGGGGCATCTGGGTTGTTTCCAGCTTCTGGCTATTACAAATAAAGCTGCTACAAACATGGTTGAGCAAATGTTCTTATTGTGTACTTGAGCCTCTTTTGGATATATGCCTAGGAATGGTACAGCTGGATCTTGAGGAAGCGCTATTCCTATTTGTCTGAGGAAGTGCCAGATTGATTTCCAGAGTAGTTTTACAAGTTTACATTCCAATAAAAAACAAGGATATCATGAAATTTGCAAGTAAATGGTAGGAACTGGAAAGGACCATCCTGAGTGAGCTATCCCAGAAGCAGAAAGACACACATGATATATACTCACTCATATAGACATATAATATAGGATAAACCTACTAAAATCTGTACATCTAAAGAACCTAATCAAGAGGGAGGACTCTGGCTAAAATGCTCAATCCCCAGCCAGAAAGGCAAAGCAGCTAGACATCAGAAGAAAAAGAAAACAGGAAACAAGCTAGGAGCCTGTCACAGGGGGCCTCTGAAAGGCTCTGCCCTGCACAATATCAAAGCAGATGCTGAGATTCATGGCCAACTGTTGGGCAGTGCATGGAATCTCATGAAAGATATGGGAAATAGTAAGATAGGGAGAGGACAAGAGCTCCACAAGGAGAGCAACAGAACCAAAAAATCTGAACACTGGGGTCTTTTCTGAGACTGATACTCCAACCAAGTATCATACAAGGAGAAAACCTAGAACCCCTGCACAGATGTAGCCCATGGCAGTTCAGTGTCCACGTGGGTTCCATAGTAATGTGAAGAGGGACTGCCTCTGACATGAACCGATTGGCGTGCTCTTTGATCACCTCACCCGGATGGGGGAGCAGCCTTACCAGGCCACAGAGGAAGGCAATGCAACCACTCCTGATGAGAGCTGATAGACTAGGATCAGAAGTAAGGAGAGGAAGACCTCCCCTATCAGTGGACTTGGGGAGGGGCATGTGTGGAGAAGGGGGAAGGAAGGTGGGATTGGGAGGGGAGGAGGGAGGCGTTTATCGGGGGATACAAAGTGAATAAAGTGTAATTAATAAAAATGTAAAAAAAGAAAAAAATTACAAGTTATGAAGTAGCAACAAAGATAATTTTGTGGTTGGATCCTTCTGAGGAACTGTTTAAAGTCATACAGGTTGAAAAATCACTGTTTTAGACAATCCACTGACTAACATTTGCCAACAGTTGTGGGAAGGCCATAAGTAAGAGATCAGAAAATGGGACAGGTTCTCACTAGGGAATCACAGAAGCTTGTTCCAAGACTCCCAAAACGAAAACCTCACCTCCAGGCAAATCAGTGGCTGCAGAATGCTGGAATATACATCTCACAGCAGCATCCCCAACCCTGTGGCCAGAGCCCCTGACCAGGACTGAGCTATCATCAACCAGGACTGAAGTCAGAGAAGCATCACTGGAAATGACATGACTGAGGGTCTTGCTAACACACAGATCTGTACAGCAGCCACTCTAGACTCCCCTCATTCACATGGAGTGGATCTCACTCCAGGAAGCTGAACAAGGGAACTGCTTAAGTTAACAATATTTCTCCAAACCATTGAACCTGCCCCTGCTGCCACACAGAGCTGGTGGAGCTCTTCCTCCTGCCCACCCTGCACCCCTTTGCAGTGGAGTTAGAGGTGCATTGTCTTCCTCCTGCCCACCCTGTACCCCTTTGCAGTGGAGTTAGAGGTGCATTGTCCTCCTCCTGCCCACCCTGTACCCCTTTGCAGTGGAGTTAGAGGTGCATTGTCTTCCTCCTGCAACATAAAAAGTATAAAAGTCCACTCACCGCCCACCAATCCCTTTCCCAGTTGACTACAACAGTGATAATATCTAAGCTCTCAAGATAGCATTGGTGACTATGAGCACTAGAGTTCTTCACCATCAACTCAGGGCTTCTTAATGCTTCCAAAGCTCTCTATGGAAATGTGTGGCCATGTTAACAACTGAGTTTTTGATAATTTTCTTTTAAAGGAGTTGATCAAAGAACATCCCACCTTAAAATAACATTAGCATAACATCCATTCAGTGTACAAGAGTCTCCCATGCATGTAAATGCAGCAGACAATGAAGGACTTGTCAGAGCCCACCAGCAGAGTTGAACAGTTCCTGAGTGGGGAGTGAGGATTGAAAGAAAAAAAAATCACACTATCCATGAGATCAGTTCAAGGGGGCTGCCAGTAGAAACTGTTGAGTCTGGTTTATTCCACAATTCCTTTTTATAGTCAGAGCAAAGCACTTCCATACAATGAAGGGGTTCACCAAGAAGCGAGACTTGTTTGCCTCAACCACCTGTCTGTGTGATCCTCACACCAACAAAAGGGAAGTAACTGGGCAAAACACCCTGCCTATCCCTGTCTCCAGGTGAGGGCCAGGATGAAAACATGTTTTTTTGCTGAGGACTCAATAACAAAGCAGCCTGACAAACAAGCAGCTGTCCACAGGTGTCTCTTTTTCATATTTTTAAAATTGACCATAACTTAAGAGCTATGGGGCAGAAGATTGTGCCTGTCTTAGGTACATACTATTACCCATCATTGGTATATGAATTCCGTCATTCATGCTCTGTCTTAGGTTGAATATTCCTCAGAGAGATCTTATCTGTCTTTGACTACCGACCTCTGTTAGGGTAGATACTGGAGCTTAATCTTATGCAGATCAGCTTTAAAATTCTAAAAGGCCTTGATGAAAGTTTCAATTATCACTGGTAGGAGACATGCTCCTAGTAAAAGTAATAAGCCAAGTCCTATAATACTCCATAAAAGTGACTTAGAAGATGACCCCTTATCAGAATACCAAGCCTGAGAAACATTCACAGGAGCCATAGTAAAAGGCTGTTGAACAACCAGAACCTGTTGTCCATTTGAAAGCTTAGAAATACAGTCTGTTAGTTTACATTGATGGCAAGAAACATCAAAGTTTGAATCTTGTATAAAAACATTAACATTTCCAAACAACAAAGCATACGGAGGATTTACAGTTACATGGCCTCCCAAGAGTTTCTGTGGCAAGCTTCCAAATATAGGTCTGCTGAAAACCAGAATCAGACCACCAAAGTCCCATAGTCAGTCCTCTTTCCCATTCTTTCTAATTTTATTGAGAATTGTCCTGAGTACTAGACCAATCAAGTATATATCTGTCTGTTCCAGTCACATTGTACCTAAAAAGTTTCTCTGCACAACATTTTCCCCAGGGAGCAGAATGTAACAAAGGTGGGTCAGGAGCGTAAGCCCAATACAGCTCTCCATTCACCACCAGGACAGAATTCATTATTGTCAGCAGCAGGAGCATCATCCTTTTGGCAAATCACACTAACCTTTCTGGGATCCACCTGGCTCCTTCAGCGTCCTGATGAAAAACACAAACCTGTTCTCTTCCCCATATTAATACAGGGTCGGGCTCTGCCATATTCCAGTAATTGGATTTTTCCATTTTACTTGGGCATAATTATCTTTGGCATTAGGGTGCCACAATCGATTAGCCACTGAACAGCCTTGTATATCCACATTAAAAAAAATTAAAATAGAGAGCATGATTAAGATAATTCTGTGATGTTCGGGATATGACTACCCCCCCCTTTTTTTTTTACTTTTTGCAGATTTTAAAACAAACCCAATGACCAATAATCTACAACCAAGATATATAGAATATGACAAACATACATTCATAACAAACAGACAAAACACCTTGCTATGAATCCGATTTTTATGACCACAGAAGCTTTGTAGCAGAATTAATTATTAGCTTTCTTACTGGAAAAACCGAGAAGCTGCCTTTTTTCCCCCTAGCTTGAGTGATTTTAGCTATTGCTTGACACTGCTCAGCAAATTTTGACTTCCACAACAAATGATCTTCTCCTGATAAACATGCTCTTGCTAATTTCTTCCAGTCCCCTGGGCAGAGAGCCTCAGTAGACAAGGACTCTAACAGAGCTTGAGTAAAAGGTGCTGTAAGACCATGCTGAATGCATGAATTTTTCAATTCTTTTAATTGTTTAAAAGCTATAGGAGCATGAATTCTCACCATATTGACCTGTCCATCAGGATTCTCTATAATTGCAAAGTGATAAAACTCAGTTATATCTTCTCCTTTCTGCCTAGTTTTTTTGTAAAGAAGCTTGTAAAGGGGATACAGTTGCTTGCACAGTGGACAAAGGAAAAGGCCTCCTTGTCTTTTGAGCTATAGCAACTGTAGCTATCCCAGAAGGAGGGTACAAGCCTGCAATCAATGAGGGAGTTGGATCGGGGGATTGAGCCTCATTTTCCCTAGTAGTTAATTCCTTCAGACCCCATTACAATTTTTTTTCTTTTTGCAAAGACTCAAGATTTTTAACATTCATAGCCTGAGTCAGAGGAGGGTGTCTCTCAGAATAATACTTAGCTGCTTCTCCCTCCAACTATGAAATCAGGATCTGAGTCATCCTCAAAGTCTTCTTCTAACAAATAAATATCATTAAGAGGGACATATAACTCTTCAGGAGCAGACACGGTTTAATCTCATTTTATCCCATGCCATCTTTCTCTCTATCCCTGAAAGTTTCATTTTCTCAGTCCTGTGCTACATATACAGACTATTTCTATTATATTCCATACAAAAAACATGAATACTGCCATGTCCCATTTTTACTCTTGAATTTTACTCACCGCTCCCTTTTCTCTTTATTGTATGAACAGAGCTCACCAACACTGCAGTGTCCTTCATGGCTTCCACATATCTCAGGTCCCTTATTGGGTGACAAACTGCCAGAGCCCACCAGCAGAGATGAACAATTCCTGAGATGAACAATTCTGGAAGGGTTCGTCCAGAAGTCAACTTGCCTACCCTAACCACCTGTTTGTGTGATCCTCACACAAACAAAGGAAATGAACTGGGCAAACTTGCCTATCCCTGTCAGGTGAAGGCCAGGGTGGAAACATGTTTTTCGCTGAGAACTCAATAACAAAGCAGCCTGACAAACAATCAGCTCTCCACAATAACTCCATAATATTTCAAGTCCACAGTGTGAACAATCTTGAGGAAGTACCACCTGGGACAATTTAGTGGCTTATTAATGAGAAAAAGTTACAATTAGCCTATGTGGTTGGCAAATTCCTTTAATGTCAGCAATCTGGAGCCAGAAGCAGGTGGATGTCTGAATTCTAGGTCAGCCTGGTCTATGTAGCCACTTCCAGGCCTACCAGGGCTACATGCTGAGACCCTGTCTCAAAAAGAAAACTGAAATCATTTGAAGATGTTAATGAAATTTTCTCCTGGGCCTGGAGTGATGGGAAGAGCCCTGGCTGCTCTGTAGAAGACCAGAACTGATTTCCCAGCACTTGAGTCTAGCAGTTCACAAGTTCCTGTAACTCCAGCTCCAGGGTTTCCTACTCCCTCTTCTGGGATCCCAGGAGAACACACTCCTTGAGTACACACAGAGACACACGAAAATACAGACATATAAAAAGGAGTTTTGAAATTGTTTCTCTTACAACATGCCTGTCAAAGTGCATTTTTCTCTGTTTCAAATGAAAAAAAATTTGAAAAATAAGACTCAAAATCCTCGTGATGTGTAGTGGGGAAGATGAAGATAAGGACTCCCAGAAATGCTGAATATCCATAAAGCTCTTATGACAGAACCATTTCATTTTGGAAAACAGTTCTTTCTCTCTTTTATTCTGCTTACTTGCAATTAGTTATCAATATCCACATTGAATCAAACTCTCAAAGTCTCCAGTTCCTAACATGGTGACTGTGGACTGAGAAAACCCACAGGAGTACAGTCAGCATGGAAGGCTATACAAGGTCTAAGCGTGTGTAGAGAGTCTGACATCCAAATGTTTGAGAGTCACTGACTTGCTGGTCACAGGGCTAAGACTCAAGGATGTAGTGACCAGGACCAGGAGGACATGGATCAAGGAAATGCAGCTCATGCCCAGACATTGATGCCAAGATACCTGGTTACAAAACTGGGTCTGAGGTGGGAGAGGAGGCCCTAGAGATTTCTTTCCCAGGAGGTCACCTCTCCAAAACCCAACCCACCGGGTCCATGTCACTACCTTTGGGAAATCTCAGGGAAGCCAATCAGCCTCACCCACATCAGGGTTGTGAAGTGAAGAGACGCAGCTGCTGACAGAGACTCCACTCACCTCGGAGGATGAGGACGCCTGGACCCTGTGCCCTCCTCCTCCTGCTGGTGGCCTTGGTCCTGACCCAGAATTGCACAGGTACGTGCTGGGCCTGGAGAGAAATGGGCTTTTGGGGAGCAAGGTGCAGCTCTGGGAATCCTGATCACTGCATCTTCTCCTTGCCTAACCAGACCCTCCCAGCTTCTCCAGCTGGATGACCTCTGACCCTCTCCTTCATCTCAGGTCCAGAGGGCCTCCTCTACCTCTCTCTGCTCCCTTTCTACCCCACCAATCTGCCCTGGGTTCAGGCAGAAGAGTCAGGGTCTCAGTGCGCACCACCCCCAGGTTCTCACTGGCTGCAGATTTTCGACACCCTGGTTTATGGACCAGACAACTGGGAACCCTGGTTCATCCGGGTCAGCTACATGGACACCACACCGTTCGAGGCATTCGACAGCAAAGCAGCGACTGCAAGTATGCAACCTCGAGTTCTTTGGATGGAGCAGGAACCACATGAATATTGGGAGGAGAAGACAGATGAAGCCCTGCTCGACTCACAGTTTAACCGAAGGATTCTTCGATCCATGATGAACCACTACAAGCACAGCAGGAATGGTGAGTCATCCCAGGTCTGAGGTCACATCCCCTCTCTACCTTAATGGTCTGCTCCATTGAGCTCCACTCTAGTCCCCGGGTCAGCCATAGGGGAAGGGGGGCTCTGGAGACCTTCGACCCAGGAGAGCCACAGACTGTGCCTGGTTAGGGGTTTAGATTGGGACAAAATTCCTGGGTGCAGGGAAGCAGCACAGTGACAGGTAGCTGATGGGGTGGGGAAGAATATCACACTCTACAGATTGTGAGAGGCTGCAATGTGGGAAATGATGGGCAATTCCTCCGCGGTCACTATGGGTTCTCCTACTATGGCTACGATTACATCACTCTGAATGAGGACCTGAGCTCCTGGACTGCAGAGGGCAAGGCAGCTCAAATCCTAATAAAACACTGGAAGAATATGAGTATGGCAGAAGAACTGAGGACTTACCTGCAGGGGCGTTGTGTGGAAAGGCTTCGTAGATGCCTGGACCTTGGGAAGGAGACATTGCTGCGCTCTGGTAAGAGAGGCACTTGCCAGCTCCTTCTGTTTCTGGGATTGGAGCTCTGTCACCTGAGGCCTCCTCCTAGGCAGGGAGCAGCTGGAATACTTACATTGTCTTGCATCAAAGGCAAAGAGTGTTCCTCGGTTTCCTGACTCAAAGAGAGGGACTCTCCAGAGCATTCACCCTCTCCCAAAACAATTCAGAGTGTCAATTAAGCAGCAGCTCCCTTCCATCTGAGAATCATGGCCTCTCTCAGGCTAGTTCACTCTCCCTGCACAGTGACACTGAGTCTGACTGTGGGGTTGCTGAGTCCCTCACACCCTGCCCAGTCAGATCTAGAAGTCTATTTGCCTAGAGGGAGACCCCAAGTCTCCTGCTCCCTGATGCACCATGGTGACTATGAAATTTAGGAGTCGACCATTCACACCTGGCCTTTAGGCTTCTGAGTGGAGTCTGCTCCCTTCCCTGAGGGAGCCCTCCCCTCCTGTCCAGGGATGGTTCCCTGAGCTCTGCTCACACCCCAGGAGGAATACAAATGCCTGACTGTTCCAATTGTTGCTCTCAGATTCTCCCCAAGCACATGTGAGCCGCCAAGTCAGACCTGGGGGGAATGTGACCCTGAGGTGCTGGGCCCTGGGATTCTACCCTGCTGAGATCTCCCTGACCTGGCAGAGAGATGGGAACAACCACACCCAGGACATGGAGCTGATGGACACCAGGCCTGCAGGGGATGGAACCTTCCAGAAGTTGGCAGCTCTGGTGGTTCCTTCTGGAGAGGAGCTGAGATACACATGTCATGTGAACCATGAAGCATTACCTGAGCCCCTCACTCTGAGATGGGGTAAGGAGTGGTGTGAGCGCAGAGTCTGTTGTCAGGAAAAGCGTGAGCAGGATCAGGGTGGAGAGCAAGGGTCAGAGTCCTCACTCTTCCTTCCCTTCCCTCCTCAGAGCCTCCTCAGCCAACCCTCTTCCTCATGGCAATTCTTATTGGCCTAGTTCTTGGAGCTTTCGTGGTAGGAGCTGTAGCGATCTTTCTGCTGACAAAGAAGTAAAGGTAAGGAAGGATGGTGGTCTAAGTCTTGTCTCCCAGAGATTCCAAACCCAG
>CM053756.1:57057608-57099559 GCA_028658305.1 Pachyuromys duprasi | reverse complement strand
CAAGGGTCAGAGTCCTCACTCTTCCTTCCCTTCCCTCCTCAGAGCCTCCTCAGCCAACCCTCTTCCTCATGGCAATTCTTATTGGCCTGGTTCTTGGAGCTTTCGTGGTGGGAGCTGTAGCGATCTTTCTGCTGACAAAGAAGTAAAGGTAAGGAAGGAAGGTGGTCTGAGGTCTTGTCTCCACAGAGATTCCAAACCCAGGCTATAAATGTGCCTGCCTCATAAGAGGAAGGTAGTATGCACACACAGGCCCTAGGCCTGTGGGCTGATATTAACTCTATTGTAGAGCATAAAGGAGATAATGGACAGGCCCATCACCCTCTCCATGGATGATTCTGATTCCCCACAGATGCCACAGAGAAAGACCCTACTGAGAACAGACCTAAGCAGGCCAGTTAGTCCTCTTCATGTAAACCTTCCCTCCTGTTTGCTCCTTCCCTGGAGCTGCACTCACAGTTCTAGACACTCCCCTGGGCTTTGGACTGGAGATTCCTCTCTCTCTCTTGTGCCTTTCCTGCTTCCCTGTCTCTCACTGGCTGTGTGCTTCCCACAGGGCAGGCAGAGACATCTATGCTTTGGCTGCCCTTAGTTAAGTGGGAGTTGGTTCCTGAGACCCTTGCAATAAGGTAGACAGTCACCCATTGTGGGGCTCTTGGCCCTATTGCTGTGGGCTCTTAACAGGTCTAATTTGTACTGCCAGAGGCAGAGACAGTTCCCAGAGGTCTGATGCATCTCTGCCAGTAGCATAGGAGGTATTCAGAGAACACATTCCGGAGCTGTGCTGGCTCTCTGTAGTGGGATTGCTTTTAGCATGAAGCCTGTTCAGTGTCATGGCTTAACAATCACCAATCAGAATTTGTTCTTGATTATTTCCTTCTATAGTGTGAGACACCCACCATGTGTGACTTCAAAGGCTCCTGACTTTTCTTTCAGTGACTGGCATCTAACTGTTCCAAGTGTCTGTCTCCTGTCAGTGTGGCACAGGAAGTGAGTCCAGCCTAGACCTGAGCATGACTCCTCTGCACATGGAGCTGTCTTCCCCAGACATCTCTGCTGACCCAGGAGAGACAGGTGTGGGAGACCTCTACCAGAGACGGATTTTAGTTTCCAATGAGCTACAAACTTATTCTTCCTTCTTGAACATATAAGGATGTGGATATTTTGTTAATTTTCTTTGGTGAATTCTTCCCAAGGTTTGTTTAGTGGGTAAAGCCACTAAACTTTTCTCTAGTGAAAAATCTTGTCTTTACCCTAGTAGAGGTTGCTTGTAAATGTCGCTTTTACTTCCTCAGGGGAAGTGAAGAGATGAGAGCCATAGAGGGGCTGTGCACACCCACCTCAGGCTGAGCCCTGAGCATTTCCTTCTCTGTTCCAACTCTCGTCAGACCTAGGCATGGAAGATTCTACAGTCTCACCTACCAAGCGGACTGGCTCAATCAGACTTTTCTCTGCCTCTCACTGAGTTGCTCTGCTTGGTCTCATTCTATCTTTGACAATATGTTCTAACCTTCTGGTGACTTCTCATTCTCTGGCACTTTCTGTCTTCACATGTGTGTAGCTTGTTCTCTCTGTATTCTGTCTTTGTAAAACTGTGACACACATACACACATCACCCTCCACACACCTCACCTAACATTTCTGTCTCACTGTCCTTAAGTAGGCTCTCCTCCTCTGCTGTCCTTGTGTGTGCTGGGCAAACCTTGTCTCTGACTTATTCTGTCAAATCTTTCTCTGATCTGTCACTTTATCTGCCCCTCAATTAAACATCACTTGCAAACATGGCTGCTTGTCTCTACAAATTAACCTTACTATTGGAATAATGTTTCTTTGGAATGTATACACCTTACCCTTGTTCATTCAAATGCTGATTTCTGCCCCCCACTGTCTGGTTCAATCCAGATATTGTATTGTGATATTTATTATCTAAGCATCCTGTCTCAACTCTGTAAACAGGCCAAAATAAAGCAACTAGATACAATGTTAAGCAGGGGAGGAGCCAGAGGGCAGGAAATGAGTGGGAGGAGTGAGGACCAGGAGATCTAGGGAAGGAGAGCTGGAGGAGATGGGGAAGAGCATGGAGAGAATGAGCCAGATCTAAGATTTCACAAAAAGCAAGTATAATGTGGGTAAAATATAAATGACAGGAAATTATGAGGACTTGGAGGTTTAGGAGGGAGTAACTATTGCCCAGCATTGTGTTCTAGGTTAACTAAATAAACCCAGTCTCTGTGTGGTGATTTGGTTATACAGCAGTTTAGGACTAACAGCAGCTTTAACAGAAGATATACCAATAGTAAATATTAATAGCTACATACAACACCTTACCTTGCCTACTAACCTTAGGTGTGCACTAAGGACATGTCTGCATTCCAGCCAGATCATGTCTTTGGATGTGATCCTTTGCCAGAGAAGCCATGCCGCTGGACGGTAGTTGTTCCACAGTTTCTGAACAGAGCTCCTTGGCTGCCACATGCAGCATGGCGATGTCACTACCCTCTAGGACGCTGTGCCTGTCATCATTCCTGTGGCCACAGAGGACTCTCTGAGGCCATGCTGGCCAGTTTCCGTGACTGCCACTGCTTCTCTTTTGCTTTGCATGTTACCTACTTTCTTTCACTATCAAAAGTACACATAGTGGGTTCTTTATTTTATTTTATGGGTGTTTTATCTCCATGTATGCCTGTCTATATACTTGGAATACTCAGTGCCCATGGGTACCCTGCACCTGGGGTTACAGACAGCTGTAAACTATCATGGGGACATTAGGAACCAAACACAGGTCCTCTGGAATAACAGTGATCTTAGCTACTGAGTCTTCTGCACAGCCCCAAGATCCACAGAGTGTTTAATGTCACCTTCTGTGCCACAGACCCCCTTAGAGCCATCTGCACCCCATTCTCAGGTCCGGAGGAACAAAGCATTGATTTCTAGGAAGACATCCACTGGTGCCTAAAGTCATTCCTTCTGCCCCAGGAGGCCTTCCTGATACCAAATTGGTGTGAACTGACTCTGAAGTGACACCCAGAGGAGATAACTTTGCTAGAACATTCCGGAGAACACCCAGGATTCAAAGTACAGTAAGATCCCTGATTCTTGGACTGAAGGGATGTCTCAGTGATTAAGAACACTGACTGTTCTTCTACAGGACTGGGTTCAGTTCCCAAAAGCCACATACTGGCTTAGAACCATCTGTAACTCCAGTCCCAGGGGATCCAATGGTCCTTGGGCAAAGACATACATGCAGGTAAAACATCCATACACATACAATGAAAAAAAAGTCAAAATTTCTGATTCTATGCATGATATGCTCTTAATTCATTTTCTCAATTTTAAGGATTTATCATATAATGTATATGAATGATTTTTCTGCATCACGTGAGTGCCTGATGCCCCAAGAGGTAAGAAGAGAGCATCAGATCTCCTGTGAGCCACCATGTGGGTGCTGGGAATCAAACTCAAATCTTCTGCAGGAGTAAGAAGTGCTCTTAACCACTGAGTCAGCACTCCAGGCCCCTTAATTTTAATGTGCGTGTGTACTGGTGTTTGTGTGTGTTTCTTTGTGTGTGTGTTTCTCCCTCTGTAAGAGAAGGAAGAAAGGAAGGAGGGAAGAAGGGAGAGAGAGAGAAAGAGAGAGAATGTGTGTTTGTGCACGTATGTGCAGTGCCCATTCTGGAGCTGACATTACACACAAGTGTGAACTGCCTTATATGGGTGCTGAGAACCAAACTCAGGTCCTCTGGAAGAACAGTCGCAATCAGTGCTCTTATCCCTTGCACCATCTCCGCAGAACTATCTTTTAAAATCTTGACTCCACGTCTCCTCCAAAAAAACAAAACAAAATTATGAAAACTTGAGAAAGCAAGCAAAAGCTGACAACCTATGGAATCTTCCCTCTGCAAAGTCTGTTGAAGACACACAGAAGTAAGCTAGAAAAAAGAAGAAAAACAAAAAACCCTAAGTGTGAACGGAAATATCCCTAGTTATTGCTTAGCCACAGTGCCAGGCAGACCAAGCCCAGACTCAGAAAGATGGTCAGACCTAGCATCCAATAGTAGCTCCATAGGGACTGGCCATGAGATAGATTTTAATGCAGATTCCAAGCATGAAGATTCAGAGGAGGATAAAGGTAAATGCACAAGAACTTGGGTGTGGGCTTCTTGGAAGCATGGCATGCTCAGATGCAAAGCCTCAATATTTTTATTTTATGTGTATGGATGTTTTACCTGCACATATGACTCAGTATTCACGCTTGCCTAGTGTTCTCGGAGGCCAGACAGTTTATCAGATTCCCTGGTACAGGTGGTTGTGAGGCACCACGTGAGTGCTGTGAATCGAAACCTGGACCTCTGGAAGATCAGCCAGTGATTTTAACCTTTAAACCATCTCCCTCCACCTCTTAAGTCTCCTGTGAACACAATCTTATTTATTCCTGTGAACTGGGCATCTGTTGTGACATTTTTCTCCTGGTGGGGGACTAAGCAATGTGGACCCCTGTTCTCATAGTCTCAATGACAAAGCAAAGACTGATTCTCTGTGAGGAATTGATAACTTTGCTGGGCTTATTTACAGAGCATGGGTGAGAGGACACTGACATGAGTGTGGGCAAATCTTATGTGTAGACTGAACTGTATGTCCCCTGCTGGGATGGTGGCTTCCTTTCTGCACAGCTGTACAGATGAAGTTTCCACCCTCTAGTCTTCCCCAGCCTCTATACTGTAGTCCCTTCTCAGACCCCAAGGCCACATTCATTAGAGCAGACCTGGGCCCCAAGGTTCATGTTTGAATGCTTAGTCACCAGGGAGTGGGACTCTTTGAAAGGATTAGGAGGTGTATCCTTGATGGAGGAAGTGTTTCACTGGGGCTGAGCTTTCCCTTTTCAAACTCCTGTGCCGGGCCCAGTCTCTTTCTACCTGCTGCAGATCTGCATGTAGCTCTCAGTTACTTTTGGTTGTTTGGTTGGTTTTGGTTCTTTTGGTTTGTGTTGGGTTTTGGTTTTTTCGAGACAGGGTTTCTCTGTGTAGCCCTGGCTGTCCTGGACTCCCTTTATAAGACCAGGCTGGCCTTGAACTCACAGAGCTCCACCTGCCTCTGCCTTCCCAAGTGCTAGGATTACAGGTGCGTGCCACAGAGCCCAGCAGGGCAAACAACTTTTATGTGTTGGATACACCAAAGGATTCACAGGCCAGTATTGCTAGCCATGTCCTGGTGGAGGAGAGAAGGAAGACATTGCAACATAGTAAGGGTTCCTACAGGACATATCAAGGTGAGAGGTGATCCGGAGTGTGAGTGTGGGACAAGGATGTGATTGTTCTGCTGGGGTACTCAGAACAAGCACCCACCCCTAGGAAGAAAGATCTGAAACATGGAGGAATCTGTCAGGTGTCAGCAGGAAGTTGTTGCTGTGTTGCTAATAAGCAGAAGGATCTTTTGGTGCTCACACCAGGGACACCGTGTCTATGTTGTAGGGATGTGTTGAGTAGTGCCGTAGAGAGGAGAGGAGACACAGCCAGGTCTTGCAGGTCAGGGAGGTAAGGAAAGAATCCCTGGTTTAAGCCGTTTAGAGTGAGGTAGTAAGGAGGAGTGCAGGGCACAGTCTGCTCTGGGCTGGACACGCAGTCACTTGGACTGAAATGGTGGAAAGGCCGAGTTGCCCACACAGTGGGAAGATGGGCCTCGTGGTTTTGTTAGTGCACTGGTTCTAAGGTACACAAACGGAAAGGAGGACACTGTTGCAACAGTGTTCTGAAGAGACACCATCTCCCTCAGCAGGGAAGGGAAAAACTATGGTAGGGCCACAGGTGCACAGGGGAAATGCTAGGTGCTTGGTGTAGAAAGGTTTACTCTTACATGCCCAAGTGAAATACAGGTGAGAGACCAAAAGATTAAAGGTGGCTATTATTAATGCTTAAGGCCTAAACTAGTTTGTGGGGAGATCCAGTAAGGCCCGAGGGGAAGAACTCGCCTTACAGCATTCTTTACCCACACACTAAAGATACAGTTGCTAGGAAACTGTCCCAATCAATTCAAAATGCAACATTTCAACCAATAGATGTTTGCCAGGTAGGATCACCCTGCCTTGGGCATGCTGGGAGGAACCAGAATCTTTAAATCACCCAACTAACCTGAGCACGTGGCTATCGGCTCTCACTGCTTTGGTGTGTGTGGGGGGGGGGGGGTGAGACCAAGCTGCAGCTTGTAATGATTTTTAATAAAAAGATCCTCATGTGATTTGCAACAGCCTCGGCTCCTGGTGGTTGTCTTTTGGGGTGGTAGTCTTTTGGGGTATTGCAATTCAGGCACAACATACTTTGGGGACTCTCCAGGATCCCCAAGACCTCGCAGGACTCCTGAGCCAGAGGATTGGAAGCCCGGGTAAGTGCATTTGTCTTGGCCAAGTTCTGTGTCTCTGTTCTGTCATTCTGTATATTTTTGAGATCTCAAGATAGTACACAGTGAGTGGCCAAGGATCGGTGGTGGTCTTTTGGGGTATCGCAATTCGGGCACAACACAGGGTCTGGAGTGATGGCACAGGTCCAAGATATAGGAGGGTCACTTAAGCTCAGAAACGCACCTCATTTTATGTAACAAACTATAAGTCGCCCACGACCACCAATAGTAACCACCTGGGAATTAAAAGAGACAGAGAACACGAAGAAGTGACACCAAGACAGTGCTCTGATCAAGGCGCCATCTTTATTACAGAGTAAACCACTTATATAGGTTTTCCAAGTAAAACAGGAGGCTTAACTGAGCAAAACAGGAGGTATCTGCTGAAAACAAGAATAGCGAGCCAGTATGACTTGCACGCACGTGACCATCTCTGGTCCAATGGAATGGCTACCACACAAAACCTCATCTCCAGAAGGAAGAAAAGAAAAAGACAGATGTAATGGCATACACACTTGGGAAGTGGAGGCAGGAGCTTCAGAAGTTCAAGTCCAGCCTTGGTTATACACTCAAGGCTATAGATTAATAAATGAAAGAACAATTAATTAAAGAAGAAATAAGTAAGTGAGGTGGTCATGTTGATGGGCTGAAGACCTGTAGATGAAAATTCTGGGTTAGAGAGATTCAGAGAGTGATATTAAATTAATGACATTTAAGGACATTTAAGTTAATGAAGGCTAAAGAAAGTGATGGTTACAGAAGAGAAAGGCAACACTGGCTGAGGTCTCACCTCCAAAATAAATGATCTAATAGATCAGAGGCACAGAGATGGCTACACCGTTCTTGTGTCATGCCAACAAGAGAAAACAGCAACTAGCAGTTGCTCAAAAAAAAAAAAAAAATGTAACAACCATCTTTTGGTGAGGAAAGGGAATAGGGAAGACGAAGGAAAGCAAAGAAAAAGTAGTGGAATGGAAAGGAGGATGAAAATAAAAAGATGAGAAAGAGGGAAATAAAGAGAACATTAAAAGGTTGGAAGTGAATAAGCTGGAAAGAGAATGGAAGGAAAGTTGTGTGTCTTGGTAAAATAGGAGCAAACATCTATTCATTCTAGATTGGGCACCAATAACAGAGCAAAGATGATCCCATTGGTGCAATAGTGGCTCAGTGTTTTGGTGCAACCAACTGCACAGGTGACAACTGGTGAAAGCTGAATCCCTATTACTCCCACACAAGTGTGGCTGGTCAAGGCTGCTCTTCTCCCCAGCAACCCTGACTGTTTGTGTAATCTTGGGGAAAGTCTTTGTAAATCTTGAAAGTGTGAAGACCTTCCAGAGGGGACTGTTCCCTACGTACACAAAACTCTATCCCTTCATCTGGTTCTTTCGTCCTCTTTGCCCATCTTGTGTGATGTTGCCTCCAGGCCGCAGCAGAGGGTCACATATGTGCACCCTCCCTGCTGTTGTGGCTAAGCACCGGGCCACTATGCCAGAATAAAAATAACTTGTTCTCAGGAGCCTAACCAATTATGAATCTCGGGAGGAACACTCCCTCATGAACTCTGTCTAAATAAATATGAATACGTTTTTATTTTTACTGTGGTATCAAAGATGAGCATCTATAGTTATCTGCTCACAGCATTAAAATATTCCACCTACATATTTCGGTAAGGCAGGCTGCTTGTTTCATATGCCTCAGCAGGAATGACAATTTCTTCTATTGAAGCAAATTAAAAAGATTTACAAACTTGTTAAGTGCAAAAAAAAAAAAAATGACCCTTCAGACTGTCCATTTTAGAAAATGATTATTTCTCATAAAGGTTTATTTTATCAACACAATGAATTTGTTAATATTCTGCCAACTGAATACATTTTTAAAGGTTTTCATTTCTAATATTATTTACACGTATAACTCACAAAAACACCTTTTCCTTGGGGAAATTCATTAAATCCTAAGAGCGCAAGGAGATCGTGAGACCGACAAGTCTGGAAACAGTTGACCAAGACAGCTCTTGAACAACCTGAGGACAGCTAGGTGCTGGAGGAGACTGGATAAACTGCAGGCCCCTGGTCAATCACGACGACCGAGGAGCACAGCCACAGCCCGGAGGTTTCGCTTCCTGCTCTCCTACACGGAGTCAGATTCTCGAGCCTGAACACTTAGGACGCGACGGCGATTTCCACTCCAAGGTTCCGGGTTCTAAAGCCCGCGGGACTCAGACGCCCCGGATCCAGATGGGGCGAAGGCGGCCGCGAGCGCTGCTCTTGCTGCTTGCGGCCGCCCTGGCCCCGACCCGGACCCCCGCGGGTGAGTGCGGGGTCGGAGGGAACCGGGCTCTGCAGGGAGCGCAGACCCTCCGCCTTCTCCACGAGTGTCCGCGTCTCCCCATCCTCCGCGGCCAACGCGCAGACCTTCTGTGAGAATCCGAGGACCCTGCTGCGCCGCCACCACCAGAGCGAGGCAGGCGAGCGCCGCCTGGACGGGTCATCTTGCCCTGGGTGGCTTGGCTTGCCCGGCAGGGTCCACCCAGCTCACAAGCCCAGGGCTGCTGCCGGGTGCATCTCCTAGACCCCACGGAGCTGGAGAGATTGTCAAGGGAGACCGCTGTGGTCCTCCGTTCCCCACGGGGCGGGGCCCCTGGGGAACCACAGGACGGCCTACGAAGGCCCAGACCACCCCTCCCTGGCCGAGGACTCCCAGGTGCTGCAGACAAGGTGGCTGATTACCTAGCGTAGTATGAGGAAATAAGCCCGGCAGAGCACTACAGGGCCCACCGCAGCTATCTGGAGTGCAGGCCCCTCTGAACCCCTGTAGGCCTCCCGCAAGGAGGCCCCCTCCCATCTAGTCTAGCCTAGATGCATCCGGCAACTAGGAGAGATGACAGTTCCTCCAGTAAATCAGCAATTTGCTTGAACCCTGCAGCAGCCTTGGACATTAGAAACTGAGGTAGCCATTCCATTGGACCTGAGATGGTCATATGGGTGCAAGTCATGCTGGCTCACTATTCTTGTTTTCAGCAGACACCTCCTGTTTGCTTAGTTAAGCCTCCTGTTTTGCTTGGTTAATGTTCCTGTTTACTTGGATAAGTTTACTTAGAAACCTATGTAAGTGTTTTACTCTGTAATAAAGATGGTGCCTTGATCAGAGCACTTCCTTGGTGTCACTTCTTCCTGTTCTGTCTTTTCATTCCCAGCCCCTTGTGCGGGCGACAACAGAGACTCACTTTGTTCTCTGCCCCACTCTATAGTGTTTGGAAGTTCAGTCAAGCTTTTCTGAATCATTCAGACCACCCCTGGGTCAGAACCCAAAGTCGCCTTCAGAAACTTGGAGCCCGTTACTCTGGGCAGGATTCTAGGGTTTCCCAAGGTAAAGAGTATCCTAGAAGCCTGACTGCTGGCCGCCTCTCCCACCTCGAGTCCTATCCATTCTCAGGATGGTCACATGAGCCCGCTGTTTCTGTGAAGGTAAAGCAGTCTCTGGTCCTCGGGAAGCTCAGATCCCCCGAAGACACATGCGCCCTGTCATCCCAGACCTGAAGGAGGCATCACCCTGACCTAACAGAGGAATGGGGAGGACCTGACCCAGGACACGGAGCTGGTGGAGACCAGGCATTCAGAGGATGGAACCTTCCAGAAGTGGGCAGCTGTGGTGGTACCTCCTGGGAAGAATTACGTGTGCCATGTGCAGCATGAGGGTCTGCCTGAGCCCCTCACCCTGTCTGGGGAAATGGAGGGCCCTCTGGAGACCCTAAGTAGAGTGACAGCCCCTCACTCTGCTGCTTTCCCAGCCCGGCCTCTTCATTGTGGGAGTCACTGCTGGCCTGGTTCTCCTTGGAGCTGCGCTCACCACTGGGGTAGAGGACGTTGCTAATGAGGAGAGGGTCCGATTTTACTGTGAATGTACAGGCTATCAGTGTGTTCATGTGTGCCATGACATACATGTATAGGTCAAATGACAACTGTAGCTAGTTCTCTCCTTCCACCTTCATGTGGGTTCTGGAGATCAAACCCAGGTCCTCAGGTTCGCACGGCAAGCGCCTCTGCCAACAGATGCATCTGAGATCTGCTTAATTTTTTAATATTAGTTTATTAACTTTGTATCCCAGCTGTATCCCGCTCCCTCATTCCCTCCCTCCTTCCCTGGCCCTTTCAAAGTCCACTAATAAGAGGACCTCCTCCCCTTTCATCTGACCTTGGTTTATCAGGTCTTTCCAGGACTGGCTGCGTCCTCTGTGGCCTACCAGGGCTGCTCCTCCCTTTGGAGGTGGAAAGGTCAAAGAGCCTGCCATTGAGTTCATGTCAGAAATAGTCCCTGTTCCCCTTACTAGGGTACCCACTTGGATACTGAGCTACCATGGCCTACATCCAAGCAGGGGTTCTAGGTTATATCCATACACGGTCCTTGGTTGGAGAAAGTCTCATAAGACGCCTGTGCCGAGATATATTTGGTCCTTGTGGAGCTCCTGTCCTCTCCAGGTCTTACTAACTCCCCCTTCTTTCATATGATTCCCTGCACTCTGCCGAAGGTTTGGATAAGAGTCTTAGTATCTGCTTTTGATACACTGCTATGTATAGTCTTTCTGAGGCCCTCTGTGGTAGGCTCCTGTCCTGTTACTTGTTTTCTCCTACATCCAATGCTCATCCCATTTGTCTTTCTAAGTTAAGATTGATCATCTGACCCTGGGTCCTCTTATCTTCTTTAGGTGTATAGATTTCAGTATGTTTATCATATCGTATAGATCTATTTAAGTGAGTATATACCATGTGTGTCTTTCTGGGATACCTCACTCAGAATGATCTTTTCTAGTTCCCACCATTTGCCTGCAAATTTCATGATCCCCTTGTTTTTAATTGCTGAGTAGTATTCCATTGTGTAAATGGACCACAATTTCTGTATCCATTCCTCAGTTGATGGACATGTGGGTTGTTTCCAGATTCTGGCTCTTAAAAATAAAGGTGCTACAAACATGGTTGAGCAAATGCCCTTGTTGTGTACTTGAGCAACTTTTGGATATATGCCTAGGAGTAGTATAGGTGGATCTTGAGGAAGCACTATTCCTAATTGTCTGAGAAAGCGCCAGACTTATTTCCAGAATGGTTGTACCAGTTTACATTCCCACCAGTAATGGAGGAGGGTTCCCCTTTCTCCACAACCTTTCCAGCATGTGTTGTCATTTGAGTTTTTGATCTTGGCCATTCTGATGGTCGTAAGGTGAAATCTCAGGGTCGTTTTGATTTGCATCTGTCTGGTGGCTACAGACATTGAGCATCCCTTTAAGTGTTTCTCTGCCATTTGATATTCCTCTGTAGAGAATTCTGTTTAGCTCTGTACCCCATTTTTCAAATGAGATGTTTTTTCTTGAGGTGATTAAAAGCCCATTAATCACCTGGGCCAGACAGCGCACACCTGTGATCCCAGCATTCTGGGAGACTCTTGACAGTTCAGGCCAGCCTGGTCTACAAAGTGAGTCCAGGACAGCCAAGGCTACACAGAGAAACCTTGTCTTGAAAAACAAAAAAAAGGTTGTGCATCCTTACTGAAGGAAACATACTTTCCTGTGTGCTAACAGTACTTTGTAAATCATGTGACAATCAAAAACAAAGTTTATATCACCAAAATAATTATGGCCCTGGGGGCCTGCTCTCGGCACCTGCAGATCAGAGATCTGTCTAGAGACACTAATTTCCTTCCTAGAGGGCAGTTGGCCCTCTTGCACAAATCTCTTTTCCAGCCCGACAGCCTGCAGGAAGCTCAGGAGACTTCCCCGTGAGCCAGGATCTGCTGCTTTTAGGCTGTGCTGGCCCTGCTGCCTTCATGGTCTCTCAAGTTTTTCTACGGGCAGAAGCGGCAGCTACGTTCAGGCCACCAGGAAGTCTGGAGAGGCTGGTCCCTGAGACCCTTAAGGTAACGCAGACAGGAGGCCCTAATTCCCCTCTTTAGCCCCATTTCCTGTGGGCATTCTTTTGGGGGAGATGGAGGTTAAGACAGGGTGTCTCTGTGTAGCCTTAGCTGTCCTGGAACTCACTTTGTAGACCAGGCTGGCCCAAACTTAGAACTCATGAGATCCAACAGCCTCTACCTCCCAAGTGCTGGAGTTAAAGGTGTGTGCCACCACTTCCTGGCTATCCCCCCCCCCCTTTATTAGTTGTTTTTGTTTTGGTGAGCCCCTCCCATACACACAGGGTTTCTCTGTGTGGCCTAGGCTGTCGACCAGGCTGGCCATGAACTACAGCCATCCACCTGTGGGCCATTTCTTAAGGCTTCTAAATGCTAAAACACAGAAGCTGAAGTCAGAGACAGA
This sequence comes from Pachyuromys duprasi, assembly GCA_028658305.1. Lineage (NCBI taxonomy): Eukaryota > Metazoa > Chordata > Mammalia > Rodentia > Muridae > Pachyuromys > Pachyuromys duprasi. Next base: position 57,086,871 of record CM053756.1, on the reverse strand, counting down.
GGGGCAGGGTAGGAACATGCTGCAGGTCTCTGGGTTGGCAGTGCTGGTGGGGAGTATGTACTGACCTCTTCAACATTGCTACTCAGTGACTTACATGTTTCATGATTTTCCTCTACAGCCTAACACTGGAACTGAGCCACACAGGGTGTACGTACACACACACACACACACCATGAAGCGCTCCCGACTTCTCTTCCTGCAACCAGTATCTGACTATGTCTATCTGTCTAAGCTGTCAGCACAATGTTAAGTCTGTTTGGGCAACTGGGATAAGGACTGTCTATCCGGCTATTGAGAAGCATCTAGACATAAATCTGTATTTGGAAATCTTATCTCAGGGTCAGCTGATGGCTTATTATAACAAGTTGCTTCAAACTTGGGAGAGGAAATAAAGCCTAAAGACATTCCAGGATCTGCCGCTGCTGTTCAGGGCCCGTGTCAGGTGGGGAGAGAAGACTGAGGATCCAAACATCAATGGAGCGGTTTCTCAGCCGGTGCTCAGTCCACTGCAGATTTCATCTGGGTCATCTTTGTTTCTCTCATCCTTGTCCAGTCAGCATAGCTTTCTCCCACCTGAACACTGATAACAGGGACCCAGCCGTGGCCCCAAGCCTTATCCTGTGTGTAGGACCATATACAGTGATGACTAGCATTAGGCCTGAATTCAGCCTTCAGCCCCCAATTTCTGTGTTTCTTATTCGTGTGTCTAAGTCTGGTCCCTAAATGTCCCTTTCTCTTGACAGTAGCAGGTGTTCATCAGGCACTGCCCCACGGAGCCTGGGAAGACCTTGGACAGAGTCCCCAGTCTAGAGACAGAAACTTTCACATGGACTCACCTCTTAGCTTCCTTCCAGGACTTTCCAGTGAACTGTTCTTTCTACAACCATTATGAAGGAAATGGATTCTGGGCTTAGCAAAGGACTTGACAGCTGTTCACCCTTCACCTTACATGAGTTCCTATTGCTGTTCTTCTGTCTGCTCACCTACTCCTCTCCCTGCCCTTAGCCCAAGCAACTAACCCTGAAAGAAATGTAGACTCAAGAATTTAATAAACAATCTAATTTAGATTTCTCTTTGGTTGGAAAACATGGCCATGACCAATGTTCTGAACCATGGGCTTGTGTGCTGCAGGGTACAGGAGGCTGGGGAAGTGGGAGGGGAACTGAGCACCTGCTCAACAGCCCAGGCCATGAGGTCGACAAGCGCCTCATGCTGCAGCTGCCAGAGCACAGCCTTGCTCTGAGGCTGCTCAACAGGGTGTGGGCACAATCACTGAACAGCACAAGCCTCTCATTGTACTTTTGCCCTACCGCACGCTACAGATACCCTTTTATTTTTACAAATCCTGCATCAGCCACTTTCCCAACAGAAACATGCTCACCTCAGTGTCACATTCTGGTAATCTGGGCACCATTTAAAACGTTTATTTTATTATTACTAAGTTATGACAATCTGTAATCTTTGTTGCTAATAATAAATTTGCATTAGAAAACCACAAACCGACACACGTATTCAATACATGTGTGTCTCCTGACGCTCCTGTCTGGCCATTCCCCACCTCTTGTTCCTTGGGCCTTTCCTATTCCCAGCGACGTAATACTGAAATTACCAACCAACCCTACTATGGCCTCCAAATGCTGAGGTAAAGTAGTCCCAGCTCTTATTTTAAACCACAAGCTACATGATAAAGCTGTGTGAGATAGATATGCTGAAAGCTGAGACAGGTAAACTGTTAGGCCTCTCTGGTTAGCCAAGTTGTGAATGTAAAGTTCCTGAAGAATGAAAAACAGCTACTTCACTGTACCCATGAATGGTAAGAAAATGAAACAGCTGTCTTGCTGATGTGGAAAAGTTTTATGGCCTGGGTAGAAGATTAAATCAACCACAGCATTCCCGGAAGCCAAAGCCTAGTGCAGAACAAGATCCTAACTACAATTCTGAAGGCTGAGAGAATTTTGACGATAGCAGAGGTTGGTTCCCAAGGTTTAAGGGAGAACATTTGTGCTCATGTGGAAACTCCAAGTTCCCCAGAAGACAGAAAAGAACGAATGAAGACAGCTGTGCCAAGCAACAGGAGAGGATGACTCCAGATTCCACTGTCACAGCTTGAGAGAGCTAATGCCTGGCTTGAAAGGTTCAGAAGACAAGTTAACTCTGTAAGAGGCAAATACAGTTAAAGGCTTTCACTTGAAAACAGTGCTCAAATCCTAGGATCATTAAGAATTATGCTAAAGCCCTCTTTATTTACTTTGTAGACAGTGTCCTGCCTGCATGTGTATCCACACACCGGAAGAGGGCACTAGATCTGTAGACGGTTGTCAGCCACCCTGTGCTTGCTGGGAATTGTACTCAAGACCTTTGGAAGAGCAGCCAGTGCTCTTAACCACTGAGCCATCTCTCCAGCCCAACAACACATATTTTTAAAACATGGTTTCTGAGTATTTTAAGTCCCCTGTTGAGACCTACTGCTTAGAAAATACTGTTGAAAATATTAGTGTCAATGTTCTTTGTCTCCCCAGGGTCCTCGGAGATAGACAGTTGGTGCTGCGTCCTGCTGGCTCAGCGCCCATCCTGCAGCCTGGGGAGGTGGCCTGGACTTGCCAACCACCCCAGTTGTTTTTTTTTTTTTTTTTTTTGAGAAAGGGTTTCTCTGTGTAGCCTTGGCTGTCCTGGACTCACTTTGTAGACCAGGCTGGCCTTGAACTCGCAGAGATGAGGCTGCCTCTGCCTCCCAGAGTGCTGGGATTACAGGTACACACCACTGCCACCATGCTGACTTTCCCATCTCAAGTACCAAAGAAACACATTTCCTGTGGACATAGCTGCCATGGTGACTCCCTGAGCTAAATGAAAACTACCTGTAAAGGAATCAGCATTCTAGATGTCATGAAGAAGTCTGTGATTCGTGAAAGGCAGCTGCAATGTAAACAATGTAGAAGCTGGCTTCAGCTCTCATAAATGGGTCTAGAGCAATGCTGCAGAGAAATTGTAAATTAGAACATGGCTGCCTGGCAAGAGATCACACCCAACACCTAGGTCTGTGTGATCCTGCTGGAATACAAACTCGCCTTTAATCCAGAAGACAGAGGCAAGCAGATCTGAGTTCAAGGCCAGCCTGGTATAAAGCAAGTTTCAGGTAAAGAAAAGTTTAGATCACGCATTTAATCCCAAACAATGAAGGTACAGTTAGTTTGTAGAAGGACGCACCCATGTTTGAAAGTGATGCCTAATACATAGAGATGAATCAGAAATTTTGACCGAACAGGACACACCCAACTCTCATGAGAAGAGAGGGGGGAAGGGACACTATTTAGGGACGGGGGGGGGGGGGGGAGGCAGTTTTACTGGTACTGTAATAGAGAGAGACAGACAGCAGAGAGAGAACTCAAGTGAAGACCAAATGAACCAGAGAATGACAAGGAGCCAGGACATTAGAGCAGGTGGCTAGAGTTAGTTTGAGGCTAAGCAAAGCAAGTCAGAGGCCGGGAGAAAAGCCAGATTCAGTCAGTTAGGAGAGGGGCCAGAACAGCTGAGCTGAGCCAGCCGGCCCTGAGCTCAGAGAGAACTGAAGGTGAATTTATTCAGCAGTGAGTCTCACAGGCTAAATATGTCCTTAGGCCTAGGTTAGATGGTACGGAGGCTGGAACCTCCCGGGACTAGGCCTAGGTCAGCAGACATCTCAGCAGCTGCAGAGTCACGATGGCCCGACGAGCCGTGTTACGGGGGCAGCTGAGAGGCGTGCTCTAGAGGATCCAGACCTGCTGAAGTCACACTACACAACAGAGTTTCTCTCTCCGGGTGACAGGGGGAGGGGGAGGGGGATTTCGTGGCCAGGGAGGTTGTGACACCCCCACTACCAGCACTCAGGAGACAGTGGGGAGACCAGCTCATAGACAGCCTGGGTCCACATGGTCAGACCCTCTCACAAAGTGTGAATTTCTTACCAAGAAACCTCAGAACATGCTGCAGACCAGTGGCTCTCAACTTCCCAATGCTACTGCCCTTTAAAATACAGTTCCTCACGCTGTGCTCACCACCCAGCCATAGAATTATCTCATTGCTACCTCACAACTGTAACTTTGCTACTGTTATCAACTGTAATGTAATTATTGGATGTGCAGGATATTTGGTATGTGACCCCTGTGAAAGGGTCATCTGGCCCCCAAAAGGGGTTGCGACCCACCAGTTGAGAACCATGCTGCAAACATTGATCAGAGTAAACCAAGTGCTTAGACTACTACATTTACCAGCTGACGAAGCAGCAGCGGGTTTTCAGAGGACTGGCCCCAATTCCCAAAGTTTTGTTTTTTGGGTTTTGGTTTTTTGGTTTTTTTTTTTTTTGGGGGGGGGGGGGGCTTACAGACAGCCTTGTCATGCAGCCCAAGCTAGCTTCTCAGCAATCCTCCTGCCTCAGTATCTTGACTGCTGGGATTATAGGTATGCACTACCATGCCTGGCTTTGCTTTTTTGTAAAACGAAAATTTAGTTGATGCAACAACATTCTGTCTTGTTTTCCTTTAATCACCTTGCTTGTCACAGTAGTACAACCTCAGCTCTTGGAAAATCTAAAAGGAGAACCCTGAGCTTGAAGCTAGCCTGGGTTACAAAATGAGACCCAGTCTCAAAAGCCACAGCTACCCCAACTTTAAGCAGCCACCACTTTGGTCAGTAACAACCAACATCAAAAAAAATTACAACTCAGTAAAGGCTCTGCTGACTAAAGATTTTAGCAACAATGTCCAACCTGTGAAGCACACGCTCTAACAGGAAGAACGAGGAACGTGGTGTAACTCATTCATCTAGGAGGCAAGGGCAGATACTGAGGTCAGAGAATGGACAGGACTTATAATTGGGGTTTACTAGACTTGGTACTCTGAGTGAGGCAATTTTGAGCAAAGCAAAAATAGAAGTTTCCTTTTTAAAGGGCCATTCTGGTCCTATTCTAAGAAGACACTGAGCACTGCAGGGAGTTCCACTAGGATGGAACTCTCCTCCAACAAGAGCACCAGAAATGTGTTGTTACAAAAAAGAAAATCACAATTATCTGATTTTACCAATGACTGATGTGAAAAACTGCCAGCTCAGAGAGGCAGAGAAAGCACTTACCTAACTGACCTCCTCCACTCATGTCCCAGAATGAAAAAGCCCTTTTCCTTCTCCACAGTCTTAAATACCATCAACTCAATGTCCCTCCTCTCTGTTTACTTCTGTTCACTCCCTGGTTGTATGGTTGACTTTATTTAGCTCTTGGATTAAAGGTGTGAACCAGGGCGGAGCCACACCACAAATACTTGTTTACAGTAAACAGAAAGCTCTTGGGTAAAAGGTGTTAGGTCTGAACCACACAACAACAAACAAGTTTTTCTAGTTCTCCATCTCAGGGTTCACAAAAAGATCAGATATCCTGCAACAAAAAAATGTAGGAAGTAACAGGAATATGGATCTGGTCCGTGGCAGGACCTAGAGTTCTTCCTGCAAACCACACCCGGGCAGGGGGTGTGGTGGCAGCCTTTAATGCCAGCATCAGGAGGCAGGACAGGTGCACCTCTGTGCTCAAGGCCGTACAGACAGGACAGCAACAATCAGGACATGAGAAAGCTACTTCACAGGGATGCAGATGGGCCACGAAAGCTTTACATGCCAGCAGCAAAGGAGAAAGCCTTCCAATGGCGTGTCTGAGCAGAGACATGGCAGACATGGCAGGAGACCCTCAGATGAAATGTCACTAGTACTTCCTGAGGTGGAAGGTCGTCAGTGGGACATTTAGAAAAATGTCTGCCTCGGAGAAATGGATCTGGGTAGGACATACATGGAGGGGTAAGGTATCAGACCTTGAGAAGTGATAAGGGAGTGCTGGCTACACAAGACAGAAGCGGGACTGAGCCCTGTGCTCCGGGTAAGCAGTGGAAGCAGAGCACACACCCAGAGCGGACTGTCTTATGGTGATGCCACATCTAGAAGGCACAAAGAGTGGACATCACAGCTCTCCTAGACACAGCAATCCCAAGCTGTCACCACAACCTGTTGGTCTGGTCATCTCTATAGAATCAAGGACATAAAACAGGATTCCCAGGTCCTGAGAGTTTCCTCTAAAGCATTCGGGAACTCAAGTGCCTAACACTTGAGACTGGATTTAGGGAGAAGCCTGTGTCCTTTCAGCAGCTCACAAACCCTCCTGGTACTCAAGACACATGGGACATGGAGATCCAGTGAGATCAATAACTGAGTATACTCTAAAAAAAACTCTACAGCTGCACATAGTTCATCACCATGGCAAGACATGGCAGGTCTTTAACGTAATGAAAGAGCCTGTATTTGGACATGTATTTCCTTCAGATGGGCTAACAGCTGGAAAAACTGACAACTGGGCAGGATACGAGAAGCAAGCTATTGGTAAACAGAGCAGGGTAGCTCCCTAGAAAATGCCTACACCCTGAATTACTTCCTTCAACAAACAGAGCACATGGTCAAGGATGAATTAACATGTGTTGTCTAAAGGACCACAGAGACTGGGTTAAGCACAGGCCCTTGTGTGACTTGTGGGAAAGGAACATCCAGGGACCAACTGTGAGAACCTGACACCTGCGGACTTGTCTCCACTTTCCAAGCAGCCATTTCACTGACTCCAGTCCCAGACTTCACATGGTTCTGCCTCTTCTCTCGGAGGAGCTGAAACACAGAATGCTATTCGATCCTACTGTATACTTACTGAGATCAAAGACTCTGTACCCTAAACATGACATCCCATTTCAGGGCTACCAGAAATAAAACCTCGGGGATCAAACTGTGAGACACTGCTGTGGCTGGAGAAGAGACCAGCGTGGACATGTGACCTCTTCACCTATTTGAGGGCTTGGAAGCAAAACTAAGTATGAGGAAATCATCATGGTTTATATTACCAATAAGCACATCCCTACCCAAGGTTTAGAAAAAACTGAAAAACCCCTTCATTTGGAAGATGTCTAGTTCAAATTCCACCATGGAACTGACTCACAAAGGCTTGTCTAGTCATAGATGGGGGACAAGAGCCATTTTTAAGGACATAAACCTTGCAAGGAATCTTGAAAGAAAGGCAATGTCCAACTCATGAAAGTGAATCTTGAGGACACATTATCAAGGACAAAGCAAGGACACAGCTGTTGGTATATAATCTTCCTGTGGAATGTACCCTTGTCCATTCAAATGCTGACTTCTCTACCCCACTATCCGGTTCAATTCAGACATTGCATTGTGATGCTTATTGTAAGCATCACCTGTCTCAAGTTTGTGTAAATGTGCCAACATTTGTTCTCTGTAATTGACGATTAAACAACCAGCCAGTGCTGTGCAATGGAGAGAATAGGCTGGGACATCCTGATCTGGAGGGGAGAAGGAAGCCAGCGCGAGAAGAGGTTGGCAGGGCAGGACTTGGAACCATAAGGGTCGAACCAGACCTAAGATAAAAGCAAATATAACGGGTGAAATCTGAATGGTAGGAAACTATGCAGGCTTGGAGGTTTAGGACGGAGTAACTACTGCCCAGCATTGTGCTCTAGGTTAATTAAATAAATCCTAGTCTCTATGGTGATCTGGGTATACAGCTGGTTTAGGAATAACAGCTGCTTAACTAAAAGAAAAAGCAATAATAAATATTAATAACCCACAACACACAGCCTTGAATCAAGTCAAGGCTGGCAGCGCTTTAAAGATCTCAACACTGCCAAGTTTAAGATGAAAGACACACATTTAAACTCAGGAAGAAAAACATTTTTATGAAATGAAGCCCTTCACTGGAAAACATAACAACTTCATATAGTATGATACACTACGGTTTTGTTATTTGAGTTTCCCTGGCAATGCAAAAAGCTTGACAAAACTGTTGCTATCCTGATGACAAGAAAAACCAAATAATTGAGAATCGTAACTTTTTTAACCTTTCAGAAAGCTACACAAGTAGACTGAAATCCCTACCACTCAGCTTCCCACAATAGAAAAAGAGCTACCAGAGACCACACGTGAGCATCAACTCACAGAAGGCCCCAAGGCACAACAGAAAATGGGGCACTGCATGACTGGGTTGGAAGGACTGCAGCTGCTTACCAACTGCTACAGTACAGAACTTCTAGGAACCATAGACATATTGGTAATTCATTCCTATTTGCCCTTTTCTCTACACAGGGCAGGTGGCCAGAGGAAATTCTCTACACACCTCAAAGGGCATATAAAATGAAGATAGGGACAGGGCAGATGGCCAGAGAAAATTCTCAAGATACAAATGAAAAGGGAAGGAACAAGTCCTAAAGGAATGGGTGCCGCAGTGGGAAAGGCCACCCTGGGATATGCTAAGGGACAACGGCAGAAGGCTCATTACCAGCTTTCAAACTGCCTTATGTTAGAAATAAGGTGTTTAGTTAACTATAACAACTGCTGCCGTTTATAATCCTTAATTGCCAAATATGACAGCAATGAAGTGGAAGAAAATGAGTAGTTGTCAAATGTGCTCTTAAAACCACTGGCTACCATAAAAGCAGAGCAAAAGCAACATAGTCTGTCATGAGCGCTTAATTATACCGGAGGACTTGAACAGAGACGCCTTTCTAGGGCAGCAAGGTATTGATAAGAGCCAACGCCAGAATGATTTTGAATGCTGTTTAAATCACACAAATATCTAAGCACTGCATAGCACATTGTACGTCTCATAGGATATACGACCTGACCGAAGGTACGGGCTCGGACACGTTGCCTCCGGTGTTATGATGTTTCAATGTCTTCTAGGTCCCGGAACTTCACAGTTCCCGCCGGACCTCAGGCGCGTCTTCTGCTGACTGGATGGGCCTCGGAGCGTCTCTGCTCCAGCCAGGCCTCAGTTGTCAAGGAAGCTGCGGTTGCTCGGGAGCCGCCTTCCAGGGCTGGTCCAGGGGGTCCTCACAGGACCGGCTTGTTAAGATGGTCTGTGCTTTTCATGCAGCCGTTCTGGAATGGGCTGGTTATTGGCGATCTTGCGGCTTCCTCACTTAAGAGTTTAGCCCGTCGCAACTACATGGGCTCAAGCTGCAGTTTTTATACATTTTTTTAGGGCATAGTTTTAGCTTATCACACCTCCATACGCATCAGCTGTTAATCAGCTGGCATTACCTAATTCCATTACCTAGCACTTTAACTTAAGTTATCTTACCTTCTATACTTTACTTTAAAACGTCACACATGCCGGCTGTTAGTCTACTGATATTGTTTAATTTTACTACTTAATGCCTTAAAAGAAATGTTTATTACTATTACTAGGACTATCTTCTAATCTAACTGACAGCTGTGCTGTCTTACAAACTCTTAATGCCTTAAGGGTGTTGCCCAGTCACTATCACCAAAATGATATCACCAAAATGTCTCTCAATTTTGCTCCTGACAGCTCTGCTGTCTTCTGTAAGACAGCTCCTTACATCAACAACAAAAAAAAAAAAAAGAGAGAGAGAGAGAGAGAACTTCTTAAAGTAGATTCATTGTTCTCGACATTTGTGGTCCTGAATCTTTAACCTCTGACACTACTTCTTCTGATATTAAAATGGTATTGGACTCCAAGTGTGAGGGGTTAAATGTGCATGTTAGTTGTAGATAACACCTGTAATTCTAGGACTTTGAGGCAAAGCAGAAGGATCAAGTTTAAAGCAATCTTCAGCTACCTAGTGAGCTCAGGTTTAGCCTGTACTACACAAAATGCTATCTCAAAGGAGCCAAAAGACTTTTGGTGTTTGTGGAAAACAACAAAACTCAAAACACAGAGTAACCACTTTTTCTGAAAGGAGGGCACGCATTAGAATCCACTCAAAACAATGTATGCCAACTGTTGCAAGAAGTAGGGAGGTGTTATGTAGCAGTTTCCTATGCGGTTAAAACATTGCATCATGGAGGAAAACATCCTAAGACAGGAGGTTTACAGAGATGTAAAACAACAGGATCTTCTAAGAAGTACCTTAAGACATAAAGTAAACAGCTCATAATAACCTCAGGAAGTCCCTGAAACTGACTAGACTCCCCCAAATTCCTTCCTCAAAAGTATCTTAAACCGTAAGGACTGTTGAAAGCCACACTCAGACAAGCCCAGCAGAAGCATAAAATGCCTGGAAGATGACCCACCCTTCTGTGCTGTGCAGTGCGCTCCAGACTTGTAGGTTTGTGAGCTGTCAACTACGCTAGGGTGGACTTTGCTGAGCTGGTGTCTTTGAGCTGTTTCTGCTCCTGTAAGTTACCTCGCACCCACTCTGAAGGACCCCAGTAAAACTCATGCCTCACCAAACCGGAGTTCACTGGTACCCATTCTTTGGTCTGTGTCGGTTCCCCAAGGTGAGCAAGCATGCTCTTACCTCCTCAAAAAATGTCCCTCTCACAACAGAGGGACAAACCACCAGTGCTACTGGTAGTGATTATGGATCCTGGCACTAACTCCCCCTGCATCCATTAAATCTGCACAATCACATGTTCCCTCCACATCAACTCACCCCCTTCCACAAAATCTTCATCACAGATTCGTGACACTTCCAAAAAACAGAGGCTACAGTGCAAGCCTGGCGTCCACCCACAAGCTCCATCTACTCTCCCGGGGAACTTCCGCCAAGGACCTCAAAGCAAAAGCCACCGGCTCTGGTTCTCACCCGGGGCCTACTGAACACTGATTACCGTCTGCCGTATAGATGCTGACGACAGATGTGTGAGCAGCAAAGCACTGGACCAGACCACCTTTCCACGCCCCTGCTCCAGCCAGGGAAAGCACTTCGTGACTGTCAGCCAACCAGGAGAGACATAAGGCGCAGCTCGGTCTGCAGCCAAGAAAACTCACCTAGTCCTTGACCATTAAAATGCTAACCCCTAGCCAGTCGGAAGTGACGTGCCAACAGAGCATCTCAGGTCAGACACGTAATCCGCCGCCGCCGCCTTACACACCGACCCGACCCCCCAACTAATCCGGAGACCGGGAAAGCGTAGCCGGTGGCCGCCCGCGCCTCTGCTACTCCTAGGCCCCCGGAGACCACCTTGAACCCCCGCCGGCAAGTCGCAAGGGCCACGCGCCGCCGGCCACCGGCTTCGGCGCCCCGCCGCGCGCATGCGCGGCCCTCCGTCTCCTGAGGCCCGCTCGGGTCGCCTGGGCGCCAGCACCTCCGCCGCCCGCCGCGGCCGGTGTTCCCCCTCGCCTCGGGCTCGCCGCCGCCGCCGCCCGCCACAGAGCCAGCTAGGCCCCGGCGCGCCACCGTCTCCCCTCGGCCGCGACTTCCGCTTCCGGCGAGTATTGTGCGTCGCGCCGCGGGGCGGGGGTGAGGGGAGGAGGAAGGAGGGAGGCAGTGCTCCCGCGGCCCCGCGCCCCGCACTCCGGGACCCGGAGCCGGGAAGGTAGGTGCTGCGCCGCCCCGCCGCCGCCGCGGCACGGGGCACCGGCGTGCGCCGGCTCCTCGCGCCGCGGCCCTCTGCCCGGCGAGCGCGTCAGCCGCCCGGCGCGCGGCCACAGCTGCCTCCGCCCGCACCGGGCCCGGAGGACGTTTGCCGCCCCGGCGACGTCAGCGCGTCCGGCGTTGCTTGGCTACCCCGCCGATTCCCCCTGTCCTGCCGCCTCTGCTCTTCCCCGGGTGAACCTGGCGCAGTCGCCGCGACTCCGGGCTGCGGCATGGCAGCGGGCGTCCCGCCTTCACGTCACGCCTCTCCCTCGCTGGGACACGCACCCCTTCCTCCCCGCCAGCCACGACGTGTGCCCCCCTCACCCTGGTCCCCACGCTCCCGAAGTGGCAGGAGAAGATGGAGAAGGGGTGGGATGGAATGGTGGCCGGTGCTTGAGAGAGAGAGGCTCCTGAGCTGGTACCCAGCAGCGGTAAAAGACGAGACAAGCACGTCTCGGAAGTTATGACTTCTGCTGAGACGGGGTGTTGGCAGAGAGGAAGGAGCCGAGCCAGAAGCGCCCAAGGCCGTGTTCTGGCTGCCCTCTGCATCATCACCGCTACGACCCCTCCTCCCAACTCCAAACCCTCTCCATTCCTCACTAACCCTGAGCCCATTTCTCTTTCACACCATCAATTTGGTTTTTAGATACACCCTGGTCTCTTTTAAGTGTGAATTGAATATAATTCAGTTTTGGGTGAGGCTGTCACTTAAGGCCTGTAAGATTGGGGAGGAGGCTGAGCCGGTAGTCAAAATTGGATTCTAATGGGGAGAGAGAGAGGAAAAAAAAAAAAAAAAGATCATCCAACTGAACTTATCTGGATCAATCTCTTCCCTCTATTATCAGGAGATAAGTTTGGTAACTGAAGCTGGCCTTGAACTCCTGATATTCCTGCCCTCACCCTCCTTTTAGTTCCTAATCACGCCACTGAGTATCCAAGGAATTGGTTATCAGTGTCAACTTTGAAAGACTGAAGTTGCCACTGAATGTTTAGAATGGACTTGCAGCTCTCTCTTGCCCTCCACTCAATAGTATGCCCTTAGAGGTGATATGTGTTTGCTACTTTGCAGCCATTCCAGCTGCACACCAATGGAAATGAGATGAGAGAAACATGTTCTCAAACGTGTACTCAGATGGCTAGTCCAGTGAGAGGAAAATGATCTCACATTTCACTGGAAAAGGTTGTTACTGTAGTGTAACTCATTCAGTGTATCACCCTTTCAGACAAGGTTAGGATCTTGTAATAATAACAAAACTTACATGATGTAGTATTATAAGAAGTATTCATGGTTTTTAAGTGTAGATGCAGTGCTAATGTATGAAGTTCTTTAAAAATAATGAATTGTAGGACCAATAGCCAAAGCTCCATTAAAAAAAAAAAACTTGAAAATGTTTTAAAATACTGGGTTTTTTTGTTGGTTTTTGAGACAGGGTTTCTCTGTGTAGCCTTGGCTATCCTGGACTCACTTTTGTAGAGCGGGCCAGCCTCAAACTCAGAGGTCTGCCTGCCTCTGCCTCCCTGAATGCTGGGATTATAGGCACGTGCCACCATGCACGGCTAAAAATAGTATTTTCAAACAAGATCTTACTGTCTAGCCCAGGCTACCTCATCCATGTATTGATCCTGCCTCACAGGGAGCCACCATGCCCAGCTAAAATCTTATTCTTTGGCACTTCCTGTGGTTCCCCCCCTCTGGAGATAGGGTCTCTGTGGGTCAGGCTGGCCTTCAACTGATGGCAGTCACCCTGCCTTGACCTCACAAATGCTGGGGTTATGGGTCCAAGCCACCACACCAGGCTCCTTTTCGTCTATTAGAAAAATATGTCAGATTATAGTTAAAGGGGGCTTCTGTTTGTAATGAGCCAGCAGAGGTGAAGGAAATGCTAGGGACTGTTGATGTGTGCTGAATGGGGGTTGGGGGAGTACAGGGATGTCTAGAAGTCACAAACACTGAATAGAGCAACAGGTGATACTGGAAGAGATGGGACTAAATCTAGACTGAGGGCTTGATGAGAGCTACTGTCAGGATAGGAGTGCAAAAAGAAACAAAGTAACCCTCCAACTAATATTTTTCTTTTCTCTCTTCCTACCTCCAAGTTAAATAATGGCAGAGACAAGTCTTTTAGAGGCTGGAGCCTCGGCAGCCTCCACAGCGGCTGCTCTGGAGAACCTACAGGTGGAGGCAAGCTGTTCTGTGTGCCTGGAGTATCTGAAGGAACCGGTCATCATTGAATGCGGGCACAACTTCTGCAAAGCCTGCATTACCCGCTGGTGGGAGGACCTAGAGCGGGACTTCCCTTGCCCTGTCTGTCGGAAGACGTCCCGATACCGGAGTCTCCGGCCTAACCGACAACTAGGCAGTATGGTGGAAATCGCCAAGCAGCTGCAGACGGTCAAGCGGAAGATCAGAGATGAGAGCCTCTGCTCCCAGCACCATGAAGCCCTCAGCCTATTCTGCTCTGAAGACCAGGAGGCTGTCTGTCTGATATGTGCAATCTCCCACACCCACCGGGCCCACACGGTCGTGCCACTGGACGATGCTACACAGGAGTACAAGGTGGGCAGCCAGACACATGTCGCCAGTGTGGGCACAGAGGGAAGCAGCAGAGAAAGTATACTCTCCTGAGGCAAGGCTGTCTGCTCCTCCAAATCCCCTCAGAGCTATTTACATGGGTGCCCAGTAGCTCTGGTCAGTTGTCCTCCACAAGAACAGTGAGAAGCACCCCAGAATTTCCGTGACTTATTGCAATACTTTTGAGTCTTCAGAGTTTGGTATGTATGGTCTTGAAATGAGTGAAACCACACAAAAATCTGAAAATGTTCTGATGTCTTCATTTATGCTTGTTTACTTAGGATGTTCTTCTTTTCCCTGTTGGAAATAGCTAACATCACTTTACACTGATATGCAGCAGAGTAAGCTGAATCACTCTGCATCTTCCCATATAATGGGTTATAACATTTAATTGCTAGTGAGGACACAGGGCAAATATTTTAGTAATAAAAATCAAAAATGGTACTGCCTAGAATTTGTATTCATTCTGCTTAACTAACAAAATCTTAAAAAATATTTTAGGTAATGTACAGTCAAGCTTTATTTTGTTTATAAGTGGCTAGATTTGAATGGAAGCACATGTTGAAGAGGATATTAAGGCAGGCTTGTAATCCCAGCACTCGGAAGGTGGAGGCAGGAGGATCAGGAGTTGAAGGTCATCCGCCAGCCTGGCCTGCTGGAGATCTTATTATAAAACAACAACCATGAATAAATAAAGGATGTCAAGGTACAAAAGTAGCTTCTGGCAGGAGGGTGTATCCTAGTAATACTGTTACTATACACACCCCGCAAGGATCCCCAGTACCCCAGAAAAACAAACAAAAACCCAATTAACTTTAAATGCGATAGGCAGTTGTCCATAAAATAGAGTGGGAAAGGACACACTGATGACGCCTTGACTCCTAGGTTCCGGGAAGGAGAGTCAGGTGAGCAGCAGACATGATGGTTACAAACTGATGGCAGGAAAAAGAGATCTATAAAAAGTCCCCATGACATCTCCAGTTCTAGGCAAGGAGGGGAGTTGATCAGCCGGGCGCAGTGATGCAGGCCTGTAATCCCAGCACTCAGGAGGCAGCAGCAAAAGCATCTCTGAGCTCAAGGCCAGCCTGGTCTACAAAGTAAGTTCAGGACAGCCAAGGCTACACAGAGAAACCCTGTCTTGAAAAAATCAAAAAAAGAAAAACAATGATGAGAGGGCAGAAATTAAATTATTTAGGAGTGGAGAGTGTACCATAATGGTAGAGCATTTGCCTAGCATGCTTGAGGCTCTGAGTTTGGTTCACAGGCGGCAGTTCACCAGTGCCTGTAACCTCAGTTCCAGGGGATATGATGCCCTTTTCTACCTTCCATGGGCACCAGCACACACATGGGCACATACACTCAAGCAGATACTTACACATTCTCGTGACTAAAAATCTTAACGAAAGAAATAAGGTTATTGCTCTTGAAATGCATGTACTAGCTAATTCCAAATGCCACTTCTCCGCCTTTCTCCCAACGCTCAGGAGAAACTGCAGAAGTGCCTGGAGCCCCTGGAACAGAAGCTGCAGGAGATCACCTGCTGCAAAGCCTCTGAAGAGAAGAAACCTGGAGAGCTCAAGGTAAAGCGCTGATTGCCTTCCCTGCCTGGCTGGTTATTTGCCTGTAAATTACTTCTCATGAGTTAACTAGTGAGAGGGTGTAAGAAGTGAAGGAAGGGGCTGAGGGTGCTTGCTGTGCAAGGTAGGAAGAGAACAAAGAACCCAGAGTTGACATCCGACGTCCACATGCTCACCTACTCATTGTGTGTGCACACACCACATACAGTAACGAGTACTTTCAAAAAGACAAAACATTTCACCTCTGCCAAATCTAGCACTCTCCTCCCGCCCCAAGCAAGGAAAAGGGTCTCCTAAGGATGTAGGGGTGGGAACTTAGCGGGGTTGGAGGAAAGAATTTGGAAAATTCACAGGAGAGGTAGGGAGACGCTGAGCAAAAGCTTTCAGAACTTTTGTTCAGTAACATTTTCTTTGTTTGTAATTATTTATTTTATGTGTCTGGATATTTTACCTGTGCATATGCCTATGTAGCACGTGCCTGCCTGGTGGCCAGGGAGGCCAGAAGAAAGTTACCAATGGTTTCAAGTGCCCTGTGGGTGATGGGAATCTGAACTCGGGTCCTCTGGAAAAGCAAATGCCTAATGGTTTTAAACTCTCCAGCCTCATGGAACCACATTCTGTTTGCTTGCTTGCTTATTTATTTGAGAAGGAGTTTCACTATGTAGCCTTGGCTGGCCTGGAACTCACTATGTAGACCAACTTGGCTTCAGACTCACAAAGATGCACCTGCCTCTCCCTGCCAGGTGCTGGTACTAAAGACATGCCCCATATCACTTGTCTTAGAACCGCATTCTTATGATTAAGTAAGCGAAGGTAATGTTGATTCGTTGCCAGAATATCCTTCCCTCCTCAGCCTCCACTTGGTACAATACATGACCAAAAGGAACTCAAGAAAAGGTTTGCTTTAGCTTACAGTTCCAAAGAAAATTAGTCTACAGTGCAGGGAAGGCAGGAACAGGAAGCTGGCGAATCATTGTCATCCATGCACAGGAAGTAGGTAAGATGATAATCCCTAAAGCCCTCCATAGTGACAGGCTTCCTCCAGCAAAGCTCGAACTCTAACCTTTTCGGAGGCCCCCAACCTGGGGACCATGTGCTCAGGGGCGTGGCCCTGTGGAGGGTGTGTCTCCTTAAACCAAATGGTGTTTGAAGCAAATTAGAGTTGTTGTCTTTAAGTTTTTATTCAGTGGTCTTTGAAACTGCAAGTAAAACATTCATTTATGATTGTTTGAAATTATCTTCCTCCCTCTTTACTCCTTTGCTTCCTTCTCACCCCAGCCTCCAGAATTGGACTCTTTAGCCCTTTAAAAAGTTGTGGAACAAGGCTTGTCCTGGTAGGCAGAGGACTCAGGCAGGGGTTTGTAAGTGAAGTGTGTAGGCTCTGATGGGTATGGCATCAGCTTCTGAACTGGGCATGCTGGTGCACAGCTGTGATCACACGTGTGGCTGGGGCCGGGATCCCCAAAGTCCAGATTACCACTTCAGAGCCAGCACAGGCCAGCCCGTGCTTTGTAGTAAGAGTGTATGGGGGAGGGAGGAGTAAACTAGCTATGCTGAAATAAAAATTTTAGAGAAAAAGTTCAAATAAGATAGCCTACCTACAGGTGAATCTGTGTGAGTTTAAGGCCAGTCTTGAATGCTACAGAAGAATCCTGTCTCAAAAAAAAAAAATAGCCTATCTAGGTAACTTTAAAGCAACTGTCATATCCAGTAACATCAGAGAGTAACTTTTTCCTTTTTTTGTGATAGAGCTTCACTATGTGGTTATTGGCTGGCCTGGGACTCAAAGCTCTGTCTGCCTCTGCCTCCTGACTGCGGAGACTAAAGGTATGCATACTGCTCCCAGCTAAAGCAATCTCTGCTAAGCTCTGCTGTGAGTGTTTGACCCTGACTGCCCTGGAAGACACTATGGTGTGGGCATATGCTTGCACCTGTATGCCACACTTTCGTGCAGTAAATACGGGTTCATCCTGAGGTAGATGTGAGTCAGACACCACAAGTAGCTTTGCTCTTACTGACATGGTGAAGTCTAAGAAAAGCCAAATATAGTAATGGGGGCAGGGGGGTCGGTTTTGAGACAGGGTTTCTCTGTGTAGCCTTGACTGGATCTCACTTTGTAGACCAGGCTGGCCTAGAACTCATAGATCCACCTGCCTCTGCCGCCCGAGTGCTGGATTAAAGGTGCACACCACCACCACCCGGCCAGTGTTCAGGATTTTTTTAAATGTATTGTGTGTGTGTGTGAACACATTCTCCCAGAGACCCCATGGAACTGCCCAGGGTGAGTGTCGGGAACCAAGCTCAGGTCTCTGGAAGAGAAGCCAGCGTTCTTTTTTGTTTTGTTTTACTTTTCAAGACAGGGTTTCTTCGAGTTAACAGAACCCTGGCTGTCCTGGACTTGGCTTTGTAAAACAGAATGGCATTGAACTCACAGAGATCCACCTGCCTCTGCCTCCCTGAGTGCTGGGATTAAAGGCCTGTCCAACAT
Organism: Pachyuromys duprasi; assembly: GCA_028658305.1. Lineage (NCBI taxonomy): Eukaryota > Metazoa > Chordata > Mammalia > Rodentia > Muridae > Pachyuromys > Pachyuromys duprasi. Next base: position 57,068,835 of record CM053756.1, on the reverse strand, counting down.
GCCCAACCCTAGAAGCATTCTTAACCACTGAGTCATCTCTCTGGCCCCTGAAAGATAGTCCTAATGAGGATAATTGATCACACTGGAAGCTGTATTCCTTACAAAGGTGAGAATGCACCCTGCTGCTGCCTGCCTGCGAAAGCAGCTAATGACCCTGGAATGAAAGTTCCTTTGTTACCTGCTGGGCGTAGCTTCAGATCCAGGACTGCCATGCTTCTGAGGCCCACAAGCCTGTATCTGTACCCCACCATTCTTGAGCCTGAGCCCTGACTTTTCGTCCCTGTGCACTGTCTTTCCGAGTCCCATGTCTAGAGGCCTCTCTTTTGAGCTGATGCCTCCCTGTCAGCCACAGGACTGAAGGCTCCTTCACAGAGCAAGGTCAGTGGCAGGAAGGCAGAGAGGGAGGATGTGATACGGATCCTGCTTCAGTCCTGTACTCTGGTAGTTCAGGGGATTTGTTAGACATAAAAGTATGTTATTGTAAGCAGCTACTTTACTACAATCATCTGTGAGCACAAAAAAACAACTGTCAGCTACCCCAAAGAAGATGGGTATGTATTCTGGAGCCCAAAGTGAGAGACCATGGTCTTCAGACGCTGATTTGGGTTACCCAAATTCCAAATTTCAACTTGGAAACAAAATCATGAAGTTTTTATAGTACCAGAACAAAGAAAGCCATAAAGCAATTCACTTTTGTAGAATTACGTTGTCAGAGACACAAACCAGAGTGATCTCGGCTGTAGGGCTCAGCTGTAATGAGACCTAGTCCAGTCTAGCCTTTCATTTGTTAATCACTGGATGTTAGGGCCAGCACCGAGGAAGGTAAGGAAAAGGCTATTTAGAGAATGAATTAGCCCAGGGTAAAGTATAAGCAGCTCTGGGCCTGCAGCACCACCGCCTCCACACCCTGCAGTTCCAGTCAGTCGGCCTTTGCAGATAGCTTCCTTCCAGGAATTCTCTGTCACGTAGAACTGGCTTGAATTCTGGAGGCTGAGACAGGAGGATCCCAAGTTCAAGGCCAGCTTGTGCTGTATTACAAGGTCTCCCAGCAAACAAATCAATGTCAGCCGTGAAGTCTAAATGTGTACTTTGTATCCACTCCCTAAGCTGCGGTTGAGCTGGTAGTCTCTCCTCTCTGCTCTGGTTTTCTTCAGGTGTCTGCCCCGCAGTTGCTAAGGGTAGTGTTTATGCTCTTTTCTTTTTTGGGGGGAGGAGTGAACTTTTTGAGACAGGGTTTCTTTGTGCAGCCTTGGCTGTCGAGCTTTGTAGACCAGGCTGGCCTTGAACTCAAAGAGATCGCCCTGCCAATGCTCCCTGAGTGCTGGGATTAAAGGCGTGTGGCACCACTCCCGGTTTATTTGCTATTTCTGTAGCAGATTTTATAAGCCAAACATTATGGTAGAGAATATCCGTAACAGTGGTTTTCATAACATCATTCAGTTCTTAAACCTTGAATGTTTTGTTAAAATACAAATTTTTTTTAGGCAGAAAAATCAGGTACTGATAGTTTTGCATCTTCCCAGTGATTTGCACTAGTAAATCGCCTATTGAGGGTGTGGGGGATAGTGTCCCTCACAGGAGAAGCACCTGCGCTCCTAACTGAGCCTGGTGGGCCTGGGAGAGATTTCTCACACTCTGGTCCTAACAGCATTCTCCCTTGTCCTCAGAGACTCGTGGAGAGCCGCCGACAGCAAATCTTAAAGGAGTTTGAAGAGCTCCACAGGAGACTGGATGAAGAGCAGCAGACGCTCCTCTCGCGACTGGAAGAAGAAGAGCAGGACATTCTACAGAGACTTCGAGAAAATGCTGCTCACCTTGGGGACAGGCGCCGGGACCTTGCCCACTTAGCTGCTGAGGTGGAGGGCAAGTGCTTACAGTCAGGCTTCGAGATGCTTAAGGTTCGGCCTTCGCTCCTGCACTCTTCCTCAGGCCAGACGCAGTGCAGCTTTGTGCCGGCCTCCTGTCAGCATGGGCTGCGTCCTCGCTCACCCTGCCCCCCTAAACCCAGCCCTCCCTTCCAGGGGTTTCCTCAGAGCAGCATCTCCGCTCTCCACCCTCCCCTCCAAAGAGTCCTTTCTGTCCTCATGTCTTTTCAGCAAGTCTGCTTGGAGCTAGAGAGGTGGCTCAGTGGTTAAGAGCTCTTGCTTCTCTTGAGAGGACCAGGGTTAGTTCTCAGCGCCCACATGGCAGCTCCCAGCCCTGTAGCCCCAAGGCTCCATAGCCCTCTTCAGGCACTGCTTGCGCATAATGCACCATATACATGCAAGCAAAACTCTCATACAGATAAAATAACTCTTTGCTGTTTTGTTTTTCAGAACAGGTTTGACTCACCTGGACTCACGTTATAGACCAGGCTGGCCTCTTAACTCTCAGGAGATCTGCCTGCTCTGAAGTCCCTTTTTTTAGTGTTTGTAATTACTGACCAAAAAAAAAGATAATTCTGTTCAGAACATACACATCTGTTCTATTTAGTGATAAACTGTGTATTCAAAATTTTATAAATGCGGTTACCATTACTTTCCAGTCCTAGAACTTGATTTACCTGGTGCCTGATGAGGGAAGGGAGATCGAGGGTAGAAGCATAATTTAAAGGCTACTCAAAATAAGTTTCACTTGTAAGGTAATGCATCGCTAACCTCTCAAACATTTGAAATAGTCTTACTGTTTGCAGCAGACCATGATGATTACAAAGCTGTAGGAAACATTTCTTCTCTCAGATAAATGAGTCAGTGAAGTGTCACTGCACCTTACATCTTGCTTGGTTGCCCCTGTGTCTTCATTTGTGTGTGCTCTGCTGACCGCATTAAACTGGGAATTCTGCAGGGTAAGATTCACTGTGTCTGTCATCTGCATCTCAAGGAGCCTCAAATCAGGATTGATACGAACTAATGTTTATTAATCAGTGCTAGACAGGAGGGTCCAGACCACAGTGTGAAACATCCTGTACCACCAGTCTGGAATTGTCTGTTCTGATCCTTAGTGATGCTGAAGTGTGTGGCTGAATGTGGGGGACAAAGAAAAGAACAGACACAACCTCTGTCTCTTGCAAGAAGCCTCCATTGTCTTTAAGGAACAAAGACAAATGTGTAGGAAACCATTTGGGAGTGATATTAATTATCAAACTTTGTTACGACCGGCAGTTGAAGTTGGGCATTTCTCAGAGATAGCCCCTAGATCTCTCTGAAGCTCGCCCCTTGCACTGAGACCCTTGGTTTACCTGGTGCAAACCTCAGGGAAGAGGGAGAACCTTTTTGCCATCATGACCCGTGAATTCTAGGACCAATCTTACTTTCTTTTCTCTTTTCCTCTAGGATGTGAAAAGTACCCTGGAAAAGTAAGTGACTCTCTGTCTTGCTGAGTTAGGTCTTGGCTTAGAGGCGCTGGGCTTAGTAATGACTTGGAGGAAGTGAGGGAGGAAAGGGTATGCAGTGTGTGAGTGAAATGTGGAGAAGGATGAACAGGAGTGATAAGCCTTCACCTCCCTTCTGACATCAGGCCACTCCTGGTCAGAGCAATGATAACAGGGCCAGATTCTGCTTGTGCTGTGGGTAGAACTGTGTTCAATTAAGATGGCAGAAGAGGTTGGGAAGACAGGAGTATAAGGGGTAGAGGGCAAATGTCCATTTGCATGACATGTGAGAACACTCCAAGGAAGTCCTGAGGCTCATTCCTAAGATACACATCTGTCAAGGGGGCATATAGCTCTCCAGGGATGGTAAAAGTAGCTGCTGCCCTCAGGGGGAAGGAGAGTGGGAGAGGTCTGGTTCTGCTTCTCAGTAAAGATGACATCACTCACACACTCAGTTGGCAGGAGCTCCTGACCCTGTTTCTGGCTTTATCTCCCATCCTTCCTAGATGTGAGAAGGTGAAGACCATGGAGGTGACTTCAGTTTCTATAGAGCTGGAAAAGAACTTCAGCAATTTCCCCCGGCAGTACTTTGCCCTAAGGAAAATTCTTAAGCATCTAATTGGTGAGTTGTTCCCAAAAGGAAACTGGCAGAGGGCATGAAAGGAGTCAGGATCCTCCCAGGACCTGCACTTTTCTTATGCCCCCACCCATCCTCCAGCAGCTTTCAGCCTCACCTCAAGTCACAGAGTTCAGAGAAGAAGCCATTGGGAGCATCTGCTCTCAACAGGGACCTAGAAGTGTTACAGGATTCCTAACTCCTCAGGTGGAGTGAACACGGCATTTGCCATCTTAGCCGGGACAGTGAGAGGAGACATCATTGACACAGAGAAAAGCAGAGGCTGTTTGAGGATGCAGGCTCATGTGTGCCCTCTCCCCAGCCCTCAGCCCACTTGATCTGAGTCTCTGTTTATGGCTCTCCCTCAGCATGTACAGCAAAAGCTAGCATGACTGGGAAAAGTACCCAACCCATGGTATTCTGGGGACCTTTCAGGAGCCAGGCTTTGTACAGGCAGGCTGGGAAAGCAAGGCCAGGGGTGTTTAGCTATTCCCATCCTCATCCAGCTCCCCACTCTGGCTTCTCCCGCCAGCGGATGTGACCCTGGACCCTGAGACAGCTCATCCTAACCTCGTCCTGTCAGAGGATCGGAAAAGTGTCAAGTTTGTGGAGACAAGACTCCGAGACCTCCCTGACACACCACAGCGTTTCACTTTCTACCCTTGTGTCTTGGCTACTGAAGGCTTCACCTCAGGTCGACACTACTGGGAGGTGGAGGTGGGTGACAAGACCCACTGGGCAGTGGGAGTATGCCGGGACTCTGTGAGCAGAAAGGGCGAGCTGACGCCACTCCCTGAGACTGGCTACTGGCGTGTGCGGCTGTGGAACGGGGACAAGTATGCAGCCACCACCACACCTTTCACCCCCTTGCACATCAAGGTGAAGCCTAAGCGCGTGGGCATATTCCTAGACTACGAGGCTGGCACCTTGTCTTTTTACAACGTCACAGACCGCTCACACATCTACACCTTCACTGACACTTTTACTGAAAAACTTTGGCCCCTCTTCTACCCAGGGATCCGGGCTGGTCGGAAGAATGCTGCACCACTTACCATTAGGCCCCCAACAGACTGGGAGTGACAGGAGATGCAGCTTCATTGGGGTGAGGCAGGGTCAGGAGCGATGGGCCGCCTTAACTGGCCTGCTGGAATGTCTTGGTGTCTGTGGTTCCAGTCCTGAGCTATCTTGAGAAACAACCTGGTCTCGTTTGAAGGAGTAAAGATAGGACTGGGCTGCACGACAGAACAGACAGTGCCCTCCTTACTGTGGGGGAGAATGGGTGCCCAGGGGCTTGTAATCTCTGGTGTCCAGCAGGTTTCCTATTGCACAAGGACAGGTTGGGGAAGAAAAGGCCTTTCTAGAAACAAAACCGTCTATATTGATAGGGTCTTAACTTGCTTAAAATGCAGGAAGCAGAAACCTTTAAAAGGCTTCTGTGACTCAGAATAGCCTTGTTCCTTGTGGGAGCGCATAGGGATCTGTATACTTCTATGTTGGAAAGATGAGCAGCAGCTGCTGTCATAAGGCTAGAAGTTGAGGGGCTTTTCTGAGGGCCAAGATTGGGCCGTAAAGTTAGGAGGATCAGGGAAGAGGTTAAAGAAACATTTCTAGAAATGAATGAAGAGAAGGGGGTCTTCTTTGGTCTTCTTTTGTTAGGGCAATGCTATCATTACCCATACAATTAGCCACAGGTTCAAACTGGGAGAGAAGGAAAGAGTGGGCAGAAAGGAGAACTAGGTCTTAAAGCTGGTTGTCTCCCAGAAGTAGGCTCCCCTTAGAGGTGAGACATAAGAAAACTTGCTGCAAGATACAAACCTACCCTTCCACTGCTTTCCCAAGGACCTTGGAGAGGAGTCAGGTGTTAGAGGAAAGGGAAAGGTACCCACAGCCCTGGCCTTAATGTTCCGAAGTAGTTCTTCCCAGGCTGCCCACATGTCCCCCAGCTCAGACGTTCAAGCCAGAAAGGAAGAAAGTAACAGAGTCTTTCTCACCCCATGAGCACAGGGTAGAAGAGGGTGGTTTGTGTAGCAAAGGGCCATATAGACAGCTTAGCTTCTATTACCATTCATCACCCTTTGACATTCCCCTTTTCAGAGAATGTAAATCATTTTAACATTAGGCCAAAATAACCTATAGGGTACATACGTTGTCACAAAAGGTAACACGATGCATGCCAAACCAAACAGCTTGGATTATCTGCTGCCTGGGTAATCTTCACGAAGACTGGGATGAGGTGCTGCACTGAGGCATCTCAGCTCCTACCACCTCAGCGGGACTGTGTCCACTCTCCTCTTACCTTTGTGCCTTGACTGTGGGTCTTTGTGGCAAGATAATTTGGTTGGTCAAAATATGGAACAAAGGATCCACTGATGTGATCTCTGAGTTGTGTGGTAATTTGGCAGTGGCCTTATAGGAGAATCGATAGGTACGAAAACTATGTTCTTGGGTCTCACTGTCCTTAACAGAGGTTCGGGTGGGCCTAGGAGCCTACATTTTAACACACTCATCTGGGTCGGAAGGCCCATACAAAACATCCAGGTTAAGTTTCAGCTCATTGCCTTACTCTGATCTGGAAGCCTGATTTTGCATCGATCCCGGCAGGGGCCCTGAGACCGATCTCTGCCTCTCCTGACTGGTGCTGACGTCCTCAACTTGGCATTCTGCCTGTATCCCTCTGCTTTTGACCTTGGCTCTCACCCAGTAACAGGAGTTAGAAGTAAGCACCAAGCCGGGTTAAATAAATGAGAAGGCAGGTCAGAGAAAGTGTGAAGCTACTAATGGCCGGCAGAGGACACTGGCCGTGCTGTCGGCAGCTTTGTGTGCTATCGAGACTAATAGCAAGTGTCTTCTTTACTATGTGGAAAAGTGGGGGAAAGCCACGATTTCTGAGAGCTAGGAGCTCTTTCCTCAGGGATGTTTTCTCCTGTTTCTCACTTTCAGCCCCACTGGCACCAATGCTTTTTGGGTTTGAGTCAGGGTCTGGCAATATAGCCCGTTCTGGCAGTCCTACCTCAACGTCCCAGGTGCTGAGATAACAGGAATATAACACCAAGCTGGGTATTGCCTGTTTTGTTGTGTTACCTCAGTCTGTAGATGGTCCAGGAGTCCATCTGCCTTTGACTTAAGGAGACAAAGCCTAGCCCTGTATCCACCATCCACCGCAAACAATATCCCCAACCTCCGAACAGGAAGAGACCAGCCTTCTGGGAATATTACGCCGTGTTACAATCCTTTACCTGTTGTACTAGTCGCGCTGGACCCTACCTAATAAATAAATGAGGAATACCAAACTAGGGTCGACTGCCTTGGAAAGGATGCGCAGGGCGGGTGGGGTTGTCCGGTGTAAGACGAGCAGCTGTGGGCCCCGCACTACAGTTCCCAGCAGGCCTCGCGCGCATCTGGGCGGGACATCAGCGAGGAGGGGCAGACATTCATGGCGGGCCCGGTGAAGGACCGGGAGGCCTTCCAGAGGCTCAGCTTCCTGTACCAGGTAAGACGGGGCTCTGGTCGGGTAGCAGTCCGGTACTGCGGCGCCGGGGCCGCGGACTGACCCGGGCGGCCGCCCTTGTCCCCAGGCTGCACACTGCGTCCTCTCGCAGAACCCCGAGAACCAGGCGCTGGCAAGGTTTTACTGCCACACAGAGAAGACCATCGCGAAGCGGCTGGTCCTGCGGCAGTAAGGCGCGGGCTGCTGGGCGACCCGAGGGCGCGGGCCGGCGGGCGGGCACGTGCCAACCGCCTCTTCTCGCCCAGGGACCCCTCTGTGAAGAGGACGCTGTGTCGCAGCTGCTTCTCTCTCCTCATCCCGGGCCTCACCTGCACGCGGCGCCAGAGACGTGAGTGCTGCGTCAGGGACGCTGGAGGGCAGGGCGGTGCCCAGCAGGTCCTTCCTCCTAGAGGGAGAGGAATTGACCCTAACACCAGCTTGGACTACATGACCCCCTGTAGGCTAAAAAAATAAATTAACCCCACTTATTTATTTAATTCCTAAAACGCATTAAGTGCCACGCCTTTAAGCCCAGTGGGTCTCTAGAATCTCAAGGCCATCCTGATCTGCATAATCCAGACCTGCCATGGCTGCATAACGAAACCCCCGTCTCAAACAAAAACACATAACCTCTCCTTGGTTTTGGTTTTGGTGGGGGTTTTTTGTTTGTTTTTTTACTTAAGTGTCACTGGAGCCCTAGCTGGCCTCCAACTCACTGCAATGTACGGCCCCACACATTCCTGTGCGGCCCCAGTGCAATCCTAGGACCAGGACTGCAAGCAGGGACAGCACACCCAGCTACTAGAGCAGTAGTTTTAGTTGCTTTGACTGGAAGAGAGCCGCGTGCCGACTCACTTCTGCCCCCAGAAGTGTGGGATGAACAGGCAGACATACGCTCCAGACATTGGTCAAGGGGCAGGGAGGTGATTAACGCAGGCTGTAACCCCAGCCGCAGGGAGCAGGTGAAGACGTGCAGATCCTGCTGCTCTCTGCCCGGCCTAGCTGAGAAAATGTAGCTCCGGGTTCAATGAGAGACTGAAAAAGATGTGGTGGCATGTGGTAGGGGAAGACATCCAAACTAGACTGCTGTCCTCCACACCTACCCCTAGGTGAGTACTCCTGTACGCACACGTGTGCACACTCACGCCTAAAACACTAACACATATGCCTGTATTTGGTATAAATGATGAATGTAAATAAAGAATTGTAAAAGGAGAGTGAGCATTCAGGAGGCTGGAGTTGGAGGTACGCCGCACCGAGAAAGAGGATGGAAAGGGAAGCCATCCATGCGCTTGTTAAAGAGTTTGAACTTCACGGGAAGAGCTCCATTGATCTGTGTACGGGGCCCTCCCACACACGTATCAGATTTGCATTCCAAGTACAATGAGATGGAATTTCTACTGATAGTATTAGGAGAACTGGAAACAAATAAAACAACCTTTTTCTCAGAAGCCCACGTTCTCTTCTTTCCCCACCTATACCCCAGGCCGAAAGGGACAGCGCTGGACAGTGCAGACCTGCCTGACATGCCATCGCAGCCAGCGGTTCCTCAATGACCCCAAGCATCTGCTCTGGGGTGATCGCCCCGAAGCCCAGCTAGAAAATCAAGCAGGTGAGTGCCGTCAGGGAAGGATGGGGGATTCCAAAGGGTAGGACAGTGGAGAGTTGAAAAGGAAGGTAAGTGAGCCTGATTAATATAAGGGGTGCCACGGTCTTAAGAAACTAATTCTTCTCTCATTCTCCTTCACTGTCCAGATTTGAGACCATCAGAGCCCCCGCCAAACATAGCCCAACTGCCTAAGGAGAATGAGTGCGCAGCCTCAGACTAGAAACACCAGTGACAAATTTATTCCACTTCCCGGATAAATAAAATTAAATTCTGTTTGACTTTGTGTTCTGTGGTATTTCAACTGGTAATGTCATTTTCCTCTGGTTTTTGTTTTGTTTGGGTCAGTGTAACCTCTCCTTACATCTTTGTACTCCACTATTAAGGGAATTCCCGGTCTCCATACACCAATTGTCCCATTAAGCAGCCCTTGCTTAAGGTTCCACAGCCTTGTCACTGCTGTGCCCTCAGTATACTGCTGTGTTTGGAAATCCGGCTTCAGCATTTCTTGCAGGTTCATGTGCCTCCATATTGAGGTGGTCCTGGCTACTGAGAAGGGGAGGCAGACACTGCGTATACCTGGGCCTACTCAGACTTGGCCATTTCCTCATCTCACAGTTGCCTTCTATAAAATCATGTCCTTGTGGAAGACATGCAGTTTACCCTTGTCCATTCCAATGCTGATTTCTCCACCCCACTATCTGGTTTCAATCGGAACGTTGCATTGTGATGCATATTGTAAGTATCACTTGTCTCAAGTGTGTGTAAACACAGCCTTTGTTCTCTGTATTTTCAATAAAACAACCAGCCAGCGCTGTGCAATAGAAGGAATAGGATGGGACATCCTGGTCCGGAAGGAAAGGAAGCAAGTGGGAGGAGGAGAGATGGGCAGGACAGGACTTAGAACCTGAACTGGACCTATGATATGACTAAAAGCAAGTGCAATTGGTAAAATCTGTGTGGTAGGAAGCTATGCAGGCTTGGAGGTTTAAGATCGACTGTTGCCCAGCCTTGTGCTCTAAGTTAATAATTCCTAGTCTCTGTGTGGTGATTTGAATATACAGCTGGTTTAGGAATAACCGCTGCTTAATTGAAAGATAAATCAATAAAAAATATTAATAACCCACAACAAAAGGCGTACCAGCATGTGGCAGAATTTACAGTAATCTAGCAGGAATTTACACAGAAAGTAAAACTAAAAAGCAGTTTTTTAGTTCTGTCCTTAAAAACAAAGACAGTTCCTAAACTAGGAGCTCACAGATTCCTGATTAGACAGACCCCATGCAGAGCAGCAAGGTCTACAGGCTGCAGAAAAACAAAATTTGACACATACAAACCCCAGAGAGGCAGTTTCTTTAGGAAGGGGGGGGGGGGGGAAAGTGGCTCTTTAACAAGGAAGCTTTCAAAGCCAGACTTTGGTAGCCAAGACAGAAAGCGAAATCCCTTTGAGGAGGGATTCTTGCCGGTCTGAGCAGCAGTTAATGGACCTAGTAACTTCCCAGAGGAAGGGGTCAGGATACAGTGAGGGAGGCAGAATAAAATACCTCTCCCTGGAAACAGGAGCCAGATTGAGAAGCCTCAAGCACCTGAACTGGTAAAGTCTGGAAGGAAAGCTGGCTCTAAGAAAGTAAAGTCCTTACAGAAAAATTTGAGATTTTAAAAGATAATTTTCTATGTTGAAAACGGAGGAAGACACAATGACAGTGCTTCTGGGAACCATTTGAGTTTGTTTCCCTTAGCATACACATAATTTTTTCGCTGATGATTTCAGTTTTGTATATCCTCTTTGGGAGAGATCAGGATAAGATAGACGTGAAAGAAGAGACTGAGAAAATAGATGCTAAACGTAAGGCCGTAGAATAGAGGTTGGGGAATCTTTGAATCAAAAGAGAGAGCCTTCAGAGCAATCCTATCTAAAGAGGTGGTTCCAGATAAGAAAAGTCCACAGAGGATTGAAGATACTGCAAAACGGCAGCCCATTTGAGATGCTGGAGAGAAAGTCTTCAGCTATAGGCTAGCTTGGTCAAACTGGAGATTGTCTGTGTATTGTCAAGGTTCAATTTCTGGATGAAGGTCTATATGCTAAAGTAGAAATGCAGATCCTGTTTAGTGTTGTCTTAGAACAAGGTCCTACAGTGGCTGGTGTGCTCCATTTTATAAGGTTTGGAG